>APFE031290888.1:106149-146405 GCA_000404065.3 Pinus taeda
ATTTATTTATTTATGGTTTTTTTTTTTCCATTAATTAATTCAATAAATCATTATTTTTGAGTTAGTTCCACAAATAAAAGTCATCTAACCATAATGTTTTACCTTTTCCTCTCACAAAAATAATAAAATATCAAAAGTTGTTAAATCTTTATTTTGTTCAAGAAATACTTTTTAATTTTTGATCCTGTTGTTATAAATATGAGAGGTTTTTCCTTTCATTTACCATGACTCTTTTTAATATTTGATCACTAGTTGAGCTCAATCATTTTTTTATTTTTTTTTGCCCTTTGGAGAGGGACAAATTGTTTACACGTACACAATTCACCATGAACATTCCCAAGGAGGATTTTAACAAGCTCAGCTAAGAGACCTCCCCATAAGTGTTATTAATAAAATCCATTTATTTTTAGCTATATTAGAGTTTTATTATTCGTTTCATGATTTATGGTTTTGATAATTGTTTGTAGACTTCAAATTCATGTTCAAAATAATAGTAACATACTCATGAATAATAATTATACTCTAGGGTTTGAATAATTAAATCATCATTATGGGTTTGAAACATACTTTTTAAATTTGTGTTTATAAATATCTTGCTCCACTTAAACAATCCATCAAATCGTGCATCCTAGTAAAAGGAAATCTACGCTTGAGCATAATCATATTCGTAGCCCTAGAAACAAAGAACATTCTCCATTATCCAACCTTATTTTATGCAAATACAACATGAACTATACATTGGCTTGATATTTATTTAATTATACCTATTTCCATTAATTCATTCAGTACTTATCTATTAATTTCAACACTTTATTAGGTAAACTAGATTTGAGAATGAAGTCTATTAATGGAAAATAACAAGTGGAATTTCCTTGGGTAGTGCCTTTGAAATAACTTACTTAAACTTAGACAACAATTCTTATACTCCCCCTATATCAAGTGAGAGGGAGGGTTTTAGAAGCCAAACTAGTCACATAGCAAACTTATGTGAGGGTTTAATGCATGGAGGTGGCTCATGTTAGTACCTACATCCATGAATGAGACTTTGTGGTAGATGTGTGGGAGGTGACTTAGCTCTGCGTTAATCATGGGAGAAGGAGTTCTAATAAGGGAGAACCAACCCTCACAAACAATGATGGTACTACGACATGTTAGATTATGATGCCATTTAGCTAGGAAATAGCTTATACAACTGAATTCATTCAAGGAATGGGAAATATTGATTAACTAGGGCCTACTCCGTACACAAGTTCGTTTCAAGTAATAATTATGATCTCATTCCTCTAATTCACTTCCCCATGGTTGATCCTACTAGCCTCTCATAAGCTCTTTGGCATTTGAATATGTCATTCTAAGGGTCATCAATGTCTTGCTCTATTTGTCAATTTCTTATTTAGGGTGATACTATTAATATGGGGTTGATTTCTTATTTTATGTTCTTGTTGAGGATGCCAAGTATTAGAGAAATTACATTGCTCCCTCTACTTAGTGGGTTTATGAGTTCCTATAGTGGGAGCAAGCTTTTTAAATGTTCAATTTAAGTAATGGTAGTGGTTTTGTTGTTGCACCAATCCTATCATTGTTATGGATCCTTAAGAGGTTTCCTATTAAAGTAATATTGGGGAAACTATAACCCTCAAGGGGCATTACATGTCATTTAGGAACTTCTTGGATTTAGTAGTGGAAAATTTGAAGACAAATTCTAGAAAGATTAGAATCCATTTTGAATCTTTTCCTCCAACAATTTGGTGGCCAAGTAAATGGTGCACTGGTTTAAGCTTTTCATTATCGTTGTTTTTTGCATGAGTATGTATTGTAGCGGCTTCAAACACCCTCCAAAATTTTGGCCTACACCCAATTTTGGAGCCTCCCTTGAGAGTTTCACTTGATGACTGTACACACTTGGGTTCACTCCATGAGCTCATGTGAGTCTTCGCACCCACCTTTCTTGATAATTTAACCCAAGTTTTTGCATGTTGATGTTAAAGTCGTGCTTGCGAACATGTTCTGGTTATGCTCAAAGTCTTCACTTCATGTGTACTTGTTATAATCTCTATGAAAACATCTGTCGCACTCACACAGGGAGTCACATTCACTGTCGCGCAAGCATTGTCACGGTCGATGAACGATTAATCACAAGTGTCGCACTTGTCGCTTATGTCATCGATCAGTCATGTTGAGCATGTGTGTTTGGATGGTTTGAGTCGTCTCATAGTCAAGTCATGTAAGTATGTGTTTGCATATTTTGCTCATTCACACACTTAGTTACTTTGTTGAAGTTGAGACAAATGAATTCCCCTCTAATAAGAAGACCATCACATCACCATCAACTCGATCAAATGTCACCCAGAAAAATGTAGAAGCACCAAGCAAGCCATTTCAGGTTGTGTTATCCACAAGCAAATCAATCAACTTTCATGTTGGTCAACCAGAGAGTTTGACTTGATAACCACCCTCGAACTGACTGCCCTCAACATTTTTGCAGAGGTTGCAGAACTTGCCCGCTCTATTGACTGGGAAAATTGCACAGATAGGTCGGACAAACACCTAGTGTCCATCCCTGTCTCCCTTAGAAAATTGCACATTTTTTCTAGCCATCCCTCTCTACAGTCGATTGGCTACTCACCCATAAAATTGCATAGTTTTCATGAGAAAGTCCTCTACTACCTAGTAGTCTTCTCAGCTCAGAAACTGTGCAGAGATGACTAGTAGGCCAACCTCCCAGATTCAGCGCATTTTTTCCCTCCAGCATCTCCCATCATCCAAATGACAGTTCCCTCTATGAATTGTGTAGTTTTTACTGCTAAGCTCTAGCAGCTGACTGCCAGTTCCCTCCAGGAATTGCACAATTTTTGCTGCCAAGATCCCTACAACCGACTAATAGTCCCACCCAGGAATTGCGCAGTTTTTGCTGCCAAGATCCAACAGATAACTACCATCTCCCTCCAGGAATTACACAATTTTTTCTACCAAGCTCCTGGCAGCTGACTACCAGTTCCCCTTAGGAATTACAAATTTTTTGCTGCCAGTGACCCAGTCGCTGACTTCCAGTTCTCCTTAGGAATTGCATAGGTTTTGCTGCCAAGCTCCTGCTGCCCGCTCATTCTAGGAATTGTGCAGATTTTGCTTGCCTAGCCTTTTTGCAGCCGAGACTGTTCCTCTCAAAAACTGCGCAGTTTTGTCCTCCTGCTGAGCCAGACCCCATGGACAGTCACTGTTGATCTAGATTTCCCATCTTCATCACCCAGTGACTCCTGCGCAGTTTTCATAAGTAGTACCCGAAGCCTCCATCCTACCTCACAACCTTGTCACCTCTTCGGGTCACTTGCATTCGAAATGATCATGCATCATGGTAAACTAGGAGGTTTATGGATTTGATGTCATCTCTTCATAAGTGACTGCTGACATAGGTACACAAACAAACATGGTGTGATGACGGATGGGATGAATAAAGGGAGCACATGTAGAAGGACAAGTTCAACAATAGACGAGGAGACAATGCATGCAAAGAGATGTTCTCGCGAATAGATGATCCTACAAAGATGTGTTCGCGGATGGATGGACGAGAAAACATGCAATATGTGTTCACGAATGGACGGATAGATGAACATGCACCTTTCGCGAATGGATGAACTTGTCAATATTACCAACATACAAGCAAGGAGAAATGTGTGAATAAAACATCAAGTGAACCAATGACCATCGAAGACTCTACGTGCTTTGTCATGCAGAGATGAAGCTGTGACACACCATGAGGACATCCATCACCCAATAGCACTATAACTCGACATGCACACTAGCAGCGACATGAATGTACCAACACTGTCATGTCAATTCATGTCATGAGTCATTTCATCCACATATCTATTGTGGGCCATACTATCAATCAATTTAATGTAACATGGAAGACCAAGAGAGCCACTTATTGTACGAAGAGTCATGTAAAGTCGAAAATTCATGGAAGTCAAACAATCATGAGGGTAGTCAAACAACCACAAGGTTCAGTTTCACCCTTGGCTATAAATACCCCCTCATTTGTACATGCAAAGGACTTTTCACCTCAGGTCCTCCCGCATAGCCTTCAGTGTCTGTAATATTTTCTTGGAGGAGTAAGTAGTGGCTCCAATGCCTAGCATGCAGGGTTAGTGATGTATTGTGTAACGATGTGTCTTGGAACTTTAACTTAATTCAGAAGCTTGCTCATAGGCCAACACGTTTTCACACATGTATTGTAACTATTGTAAGGCTAATCTTTAACACATGTAATGCATGTTGCTTTAACTTGTGTTTAACACTTGAACTAATTCACTTGTCGTAATACATATATGTTAATGAAAATGTGTTGTATATGTTGTTAATGTTGTCTCGCCCACCCTCTCCCTCTATGGTGAAAGAACCATTGACACAAGAGACACTTACAATCACTAGGCACGCAAACCTCACTCTCACAAGACAAAAAAGACCACTCTCTTGTGCTAACAAGCAAGAGTTGAGGAAAATCTTTAAGATAGTGGCAACTGGGCCATCATACCTGATGGGACTCCCACACCAAACAATGTGAGGTATTGTTGGGACTTCATACTAGGGTGATCCCCTGAATATTAGCGAGTCTAGTATCGTCAACAATATGTAATGCCAAAGATGTTGGAAACTATGAACATCTTGCAGGAAGATCTTATTGACATGGGTGTACAAACTCTAGGGACCAATGAGGCCTTTGTTAAGGTAGTATATGATGTTTTTGCATTGTGAATCATATTTTCGAACAAGTACCATGCTGATAGTAAAGGAAGACGTAGATAGGTACAATAGGAAATCCCAAATGTAGTCCAAAAGACTTAAAATGGGTGCAAAGACCAAGGATTTCTTGAGTTCATTAAATTAATTGGTGTACACCTTTCTTTAAGAGACACATGAATCCTTTCATGATTTATATGTAATTGGCAATAATGACAGAATTTTGTTTATTTCCATTGAAAAAATTGTATCTAGCTAAGTGTACAAGGTGGAGGTAATTGCATGATTTCTTCATCTTTAAAGGGGTCAACAAGAATGCCATGTTTTGGGATAATGAATCCTAGGAAGTGCCTAGAGTTGATGTAGAAAATGCACTTGTTTGGATTGAGATGGATGCCATTTAAATGGTATTGTGTGAATATAGTTGATGGGTACCAAAATTGGCATTTTTTTAGCACCCATTAAAGACCTTTGTGAAAACCTTTTTCTCAGTGCTACAACAAGTTCATCCTATGTTGAAATTAACCTAGGCTTGGATGTGGTAACTCACCTAGAAACCATTGCTAAATGATGATAGTTAATTATTGGACATAACTGCAACAACCCATGAGTATTTTGCATAACCAAATAGTTGTTTAACCTCCAAATTGTTGACATTTGATTGCCCAACATTTTTTTTACCTAGTGAAGGAAAGTGATAGAGGATGATGGTCATCCAACAGAGCAACGATGGGCACATAAGGAGATCGCCCCATCTACCACTTGTCGCACATCTAAGAGAGTCAATAATGTTTGTTCTTTTGTATCTTTTTGGAGAAATTGTTGTGATAGAGGGAAATAGCCGAAGAATATAAACATACCCATGGATTTCCCTTAATTCCCTGGATAATTTAAGGAAGTAATAAATATGTATAAAAACCTAGTTCCACTTGTGTAGAAATTATGGTTTAGGTTTGCAACTGCTCATGAATTTTTAATCAAAATCACAAGACACAAACCTACTCTACTTCTCTACGGAAGTTAATTCACGATTTAGAACATAAATCTCAAACATGCAATAAGAAATAACACACATGCACACAATATTTTTCCCGTGGAAAGAAATCTGCTAAAACCTCAATGCTTGCTTTCATTAATATGATGAATAAAGATGTCTTACAATTTCTTTGCTCAACTGAGCACAACCTGCCAATGAATAACCTATCTCTTTGCTCACTGAGAAGCTCTGACCCAAACTTAGTAAATTTTTACCTCTGCTTGAACCCCTATTTCCTTGCACAATTCCTTGAGAAATTAGGCCCTTATTATTTAGGAATTTCTCCAAAATGGATTATGGAATCCGAAGGTTGATCATCTGACTGCATGTAACACCTATACACTCAAGGCTAGTCTACAACAGATGTTACACTGCCTTGGAATCTCCACTACAGTTGGGGAACTCAAATTCTCTGCGTACAATAGCTATTTTGGGCTGATTGATCAATTAACTTAATCATCACCAAGTTTGACTAAAGCCCCACTGCACAATTGACCTTCCACTAGTTCGTCCAACAGTTGGAACTAGTTTAACTGAAAACAACTTGAGATAATTGAATTTAACTACTACAAATTAGAAATCACACATGTTTAACTAAATTCTAACTCCTTCAACTTGAATTTACTGAGTAAATTGGGTGACACAAGCCATCTCACACAATTTAACTACATCCAAGTTGTCTACTGACGTGGAAATTTGAATTTTCTCAATTTAATCAAGGTATAATAAAATTGAAATTTTTTTGTCGCATTTCTCAACGCTCCCCCCTCAACAATAAAGGGATTATCAAGCACCCCTATCCTTCACTTGTGGAACTCGAACTTCCCTCTTGACAAGGCTTTTGTCAAAATGTCACCATCTTGTTCCTTTATCGGAATGTATAGAAGCAACGTTATTTGCCTCTGCACACAGTCCCGAAAATGGTGATACCAAATATCTATATGCTTGGATCAATCATGAAATAAAAGATTCTCAGAGAGATTTATGCAAATATAATTATCACAGTAGATCACAGTTAGATCCATCATCTGATCAAATCATCCAACATGTATCTTTCTCATCCATATTCCCTCACATGTTGCTTGACTTGCCACCATTGTATTCTGCTTCTGTCGAGCTGAGAGCAAAAAATATTTGCTTCCTGCTGCACCAAGAAACAATTGCAGACTCAACAGTGAAAATTCCACTTGATGTACTCTTCTGGTCTGATGGGATCCCCGCCCAATCTGCATCTATGAATCCACAAAGCTTCACTCCCTCTGTCATTTTGTACCATAAGACAAACTTGGTAGTTCTTTTGAGGTACTGTAAAACATGCTTAGTTTCCTTCCAAAATAATTTGGGTGGCCTAACCATATCTTAGCTCAGCTGGTTGACTGCATAACACATATCTAGTCATATGTTCACAAGATACATTAGTGAACCCACTAGTTGACTATAAATGGTAGAATCCACTTCTTCATCTAAAGTGACATCCTCCTTCCTCTAGTTGGTTTCTATAGTTTCTCCATGGGTTTAAAACTCTCCATGCAGAATCTTTGTATTATCTCATTTTCATACTTGCCTTGAAAGAAAAATAGTTCCCCATCACCTTGTCATACATCAAATCCAAGGAAGTAGTCCATGAGACTGGTCCTTCATTTCAAATTTTGTTGCAAGGTCCTACTTGCATGATCTCATTAGATGTTCATCACCAGTTAAAATGAAATCATCAACATATAAGACAATAATAAGAAATTTACCTTCTACCAAGGTATGATAAATTCTTGCATTTGCTTCACTTTTGGTGAAGCCCAAACCGGTGATATAGAAATCTATCTTGGTGTACCAAGAACAAGGTGCTTGTTTGAGACCGTACAATGCTCACTTGAGTCTGCACACACGAGACTCTCGATCAAGTGTCTCAAAACCTTCTAGTTTCTTGATGTACACCTCCTCCTCAATAACTCCATTAAGGAATGTCATTTTTATATCCATCTGGTGGACCTTCCACCCCATCTACACAACCATTGCAAGAATTAATCTAATGGATCCTCATAGTCAATTATCTCAACTTGAGAGTACCCCTTGGCCACAAATATGCCTTTCTAATTCTCTAGGATTCTGTTTGTTGCATGTTTTACCTTGAAGATCCATATCGATCCCACAATTTATTTATATACTGGTATTGGGACCACTTCCCAAACATTGTTCTTTGTAATGGATTCATATTCCTCCACCATTACATCAACCCATACAGGTTTCTCTACTACTTCCTCGAAAGAGGATGGCTTATTCTATACAATCTCAGTCATTAGAGCCATGTAGATAGTGTACCGATAAGGTGACCTTCTCTACCTGCATTGATTTGGAGGAGCATCCACATTCTCCCTCGCATCCTGCACAAGTATTTTAGCTTCCTTGGTTATTTTTATGCCATCTCTAGAT
This sequence comes from Pinus taeda, assembly GCA_000404065.3. Taxonomy (NCBI): domain Eukaryota; kingdom Viridiplantae; phylum Streptophyta; class Pinopsida; order Pinales; family Pinaceae; genus Pinus; species Pinus taeda. The sequence continues at coordinate 114,350 of APFE031290888.1, forward strand.
GGTTTTTATTGAGTGGCTATCTCCACTCTCTGCTCGTCAACTTTTGGTTGCTCCAAAAATTCTTGAGGTTACTCCTTTGGAGATAAAAGATCCTCTCCTGAAGGGATTTGAATCTCCCTCTCAAGAGAGCACTTCATCAATTTCTCCTCATCAAATTTTACATTTCTTCGCACAATTGTCATTTTGAGGGATGATAAGCACACATGGTAGTTGTGGGGAGTTTTTGTTTAACCCACAAATACCCCTAACTCTACTGTCAATTCAAGATTCTTCCTTGATTCTTTAGAGACATGGTAGTAAAAAGAGGCTCCAAAGATCCTAAAGTGTGACACATTCGACTTCCTCCCAGAGAAAGCCTCCTCTAGTGTAACATGCCAAGAATCTGATGAGGAATCCGATTCTGCAAACAGACTATTGTGTTACATGCTTCAACCCACAAATGTAGAGGTAGGCCTTGGTCATGCAACATCACCCTCGTTTCTCCCAAAATATCATAGTTCCTTCTCTTAGCCACACCATTATGTTATGGGTTGTGGGGTGATGTCAACTCTAATCAAATGCATTCTTTTGCACAGGAATTTTTAAATTCATTCGACACGTACTCACCTCCATTATCACTCCTGAGAGCCTTCACCTTCTTACCAATTTGTTTCTCAGCTAGTGCCTTGAATTATATAAACTTGGAGAATGTCTCACCTTTCTTCTGCATAAATAAGATCTAGCACTTCCATGAGAAGTCATCGATAAAAATAAAATATTTTTACCCGGCAATGGAGGTTGGCAAGAAAGGTCCACAAACATCAGAGTGGATCCTTTCCAAGACTGCATGTTCTTTGTTTCTCCAATCATGGAATGTGGAGTTTGTGTACTTCCCCAAAGTACATCCTTTGCACACATCCTATTAATCAAGTGATCTTTGGGTAGGCCTGTGGTCATTTGCTGCATAATCTTCAGGGCACCATGATGCAAATGGCCAAGTATTCTTTGCCAAAGTTCACTGACTTCGTGACTCTACACCTTCTCCAGCTTTGTTCTTAATGCAACATAGTCTTCCACATATAACTTATACAGGTCCTTCACATGAACCCTGATATGCTTCACCTATCTTGTGTCTATGTGTCGAGGGAATTCCTTTCCTTTCCCCAAGATCACATCATAACCATGGTATTCCAAAAATATAATAGAGATGATATTTTTCTTTAGGCCTAGAAAAAACATGACATCCTTGAGCCTAATAGGGGAGCACGACTCCCTCTGAAAGGTGACTGTACCAACCCCGTTTGCACTATACTTTCCTTCATTCCCCATGTTAGGGTCCAACCCTAACCCCTTTATTTATGTAATATGGTCGAGTCATAGTTATAGATAGTTAAAGAGTCAATAAAGCCCATATTAATAATTGTAAGTGGTTGACCTGCATTTAAGAAAGGGACCACATTTAGTTGCAAACGAGCCATGGTATTAGATAGATGGTATTGAGAGAACCATGGTAATGACCCATGGTATTGTATGTATGAATCCGATATAAATGAGAGAGACTCCACATTGAGAAATATCGAGTCTTATTTTGTAATCGAGCTCTACTCTGCTAGAGGTTGCCCCCTTGAAGAGGCCAATGAACATTGCTTTCATTTTTGAATAATAAAATACTTCTTGTTTTTCTCATTTTTTTTTGTGTTCTAGGCTGTATTTCTTCATATATTTGGTATTCTAGAATTTCTTGCAGGTCAAGAGCATAACAAGTTGTATCAGAGGAATTTCCAGGGCCGGTGGTACCTCCATTTTTGGTAGAATTGTTTTTAGGCTAGAGATGTGTTACGACATCTTTAAACCACGGGATCTATCATTGAGCACATAAACATGCGGATTTGGGGAGGCATGCACGCAAGAAATACAAGAGTTGGTCATGCTTGTTGGACTCCCTTGTAACCCCTGTGGGTACCCCTTCGAGTCTTAACACATTATATAGAACTGCGAACGGATTGCCTTCCATCTATCCTTTGGGTATATTGGAAGCCCCCTAGGCTCACCTAAAACCTCACCATGGATAAACCATCGGGCATCTTACTGCTGTAGTACACTGACAACAACACTCGGGGAGATTACTCATGCATATGATAGGGTAGTCGGGTAGTACGGCTAAGGGTACGATTGATCCGCCTTAGTTAGTGCCTTGAAATATTGGGCTAAGTATTATTGTTGGACCCTTATGTATTTTGCGATCTGTAGCACCTAACACTCCTTTGTGACCATAGTTCCCTCGACTCTCTGAAGATCACCCATTTTATTATTTTCTAGACCAGATCTAGCAATTGGTGGTTCTATCACCGCAGCAACAATCAGATCCACCAGTTGAGGTTCTACCACCATAGTACCATTCAGATCTAGCAGTTGGGGTTCTATCACTACCGCAGTCCAACTCACATTCAGCCGGTGGGGTTTTGTAGGCAGATTTGACCGTCAGCGCAGCGAGGCTTGTGGCTCTTATACTCTAGGCCTAATTTTCGTAGGACATTGGGTAGGATCAAGTTTTCTGGCATTTGGCCACTACAATATTGATCAGCAGGGAGTAAAACTCCATTCGGAGTAAACGTCTGAGGCCTTCATAGGACACTTACAAGAGACTTAGCCCATAATATTCAGGACATTGAGCTGATCGAAGTGGTACCATTCACTTGTCAGCTTCAATTTTCGGGCAGTCCCAAGCTTTTTCAAAGTGACGACAAGTGACCAAGATTTATGTATGGTAGAAAATAGAGCTCAAGTCATGGCCAACAAGAAGATCGAGTGCCTTAAAAAAAAGTTGGATTCTTTCCAAGGCCTAAAGGAACAGATGTAGAAATTCATGGCATAATTCAATGTGAGCATGTCGGGGTTGCATCAAGAGGCACATGGTATTAATGAAGACCTTGAAGGAGAATCTAGTCATCATATTCACTTCCATGGAAATCACCAACATTCCCACCCTCGGCCACCCAAGCTGGACATGTATAAATTTTATGGCTCTAATCTAGTAGTATGGGTAGCACAAATGGAACAATATTTCATTCTAAATGATATTTGACATGATCAAACTAAACTACGCATGGGAGCCATTTACTTGGACGAAGAGAGATGGAAATGGTGGAAGTGGCATTGAAAATGCTATCCTGGGAACATAACTTGGTAGGTGTTCTCAAAATCTCTTTGTGACCGCTTTGACAGAGAATCTATTTTTTTTGGGTCATTTTACTAAGCTCTGACAGACAGGAATAGTAAAAGACTACGTTGTAGCCTTTCAGACATTAGTCATCTGCACAAAAGTTCTGGGAGATGAATTCTACTTGGAATGTTTTATAAGTGGTCTCAAAGAAGCCATCCAAGCTCATGTCCAGATGCACCACCCACCTACTTGGATGAATGCTTGCACAAAGGCTACCAAAGTGGAACGTGCTTTAGCTACCTAGTCACCTCGTCCAAATTTCATAGCCAAGGGATGCCTCACCCAGACTTAGGGCCCTACCCAAACACTTAAGGTTCAAAGGGTGTTTCCAGTAGAAATGGATGAAAGAAGAAAACAAGGATTGTGCTACTACTGTGATGACAAATACTCCCCGAGACATAAATGAAAGGAACCCAAATTCTTTCAAATTGATGTTACTGATGACAACTCATCTAAGGAAGCCCCACCCCTTGAGGGACTAGTGGATGAAGTTGAGGAAACCCAACAGGACAATGAGCTCCCAGCTATGCCAGAGGAACCAGTTATCTCGCTACATGCTTTGGCGGGCATTTTTGCACCCCAAACTCTCAAAATTAGAAGCTTTATTAAACACCACCCTGTATTAGTATTGATTGATAGTGGTAGCACTCATAACTTTGTCCATCAGCAAGTCACCAAAGTTGTTCATTGTTTTGTTAGGGTAGTTTCTAATTTCAGGTCCAGATTGTTGATGGGGGGACAATGAAATTTGAAGGCCGCTATGAAAATATCAAACTTCAGATGGGAGACTACCACCTAAAGACCCAGATGTTTGCGATTAACATGGGTGGTTGTGACATTGTCTTGGGTGTTGAATGGCTTCGCATACTAGCTCCAATCATAATGGATCTCTAGGAGTTATATATGATTTTTAAGTAGAATGACCACATGCATACCCTCCATGGACTTTAGGCAGGTGCTCCTTCAATCATCAACTCACATTGAATGGAAAAGTTGTTGAAAAAGGGCCATCATGGAGTTATTGCCCAGTTTAATGCCATCTAGGCCATAAAGCCCACTACTCTTTATATTCATCCTAAGATGCAACAGGTCTTAAACCACCACCAAGGTATTTGACAAACCTAAAGAGCTTCCACCCTCTAGAGGGGAACATGATCATATTATCACCTTGGTCCCAGGGGCACAACCACTGAATGTGCTCTCATATCAATATCGCTTCGCCCAAAAGAATGAAATTGAAAAAATCATCAAGGAACTCCTTGAAGCCGGTGTTATTCATCCTAGTATCAGTGCTTATTCATGACTAGTGGTCATGGTGCTCAAGAAAGATGGGGAATGGTGCATGTGTAGAGAATTCAGGCCCTCAACAAGCTCAACAAGCTCACTGTCAAAGACAAATTCCCTATCCTTGTTGTTGATGATCTACTTGATGAACTACATGCTGCTCAATTCTTCACTAAGCTAGATCTTCGCTTTGGCTATCACCAAATACGGATGAAGGAAGTAGACATTCCCAAGACTGCTTTCCAAACTCATGAAGGCCATTATGAATTCTTGGTCATGCCATTTGGTCTCTGTAATGCCCCATCCACTTTTCAAAACATCATGAATCACCTGCTGAAACCATATCTCCAAAAATTTGTCCTCGTTTTCTTTGATGACATTCTCATCTACAACCTAACCTGGGAAAAACATATTCAACATGTAGACCTGCTCTTGCAACTGCTCTTGAATCACTAATTATTTGTCAAATTGTCCAAGTGCTCTTTTGGCATGGAAGAAGTCAAGTATTTAGGCCACATTGTGGGTCGTGAAGGTGTCCTAGTGGATCCCAAAAAGTTACAAGAAATGCAAGATTGACCCCAACCAAAAACCTTGAAGACTTAGAAGGGATTCTTCGGTCTCACCGGCTACTATCGCAAATTTGTCTCCAATTATGGTCACATTGCTAGACCCCTCACTAACCTTCTCAAGAAAAATTCATTCCTCTAGACTGATGCAGCACAACAGGTGTTTATGGCTGTCAAATAGACCGTGTATTCCACTCTTGTATTGGCACTACCCGACTTGACCAAATCTTTTATGATTGAATGTGATGCTTCAGGTACTAGTATTGGTGTTGTCTTAATGCAGGAAGGTCGAACCTTAGCTTTCACTAGCCAACAACTGAGTGGGAAACATTTGGGACAATCTACCTATGAGAAGGAGATGATGGCCATCTTACATTCAGTAGATACCTGGCGACCATACTTATTGGGGCGGTGTTTCCAAATCTACATAGACCATCAAAGCCTCAAATATTTTTTGGAGCAAGGTCTATCCTTGCCCCAGCAAAATAAATAGTTGGCCAAAATGTTGGGATATGATTATGAGATAATTTACAAGAAGGGTGTGAAAATGTAGTAGCTGATGCTTTATCACACCAATTTGAGGATGAAAGCACCCTACTATCAATCTCTCTTCCCATACCAAATTGGATTGAAGAAGCTCGCAAGGAATGGTTTTCACACCTCTCTCTCTCCCAACTCATTAATAACTTGAGAGTAGATCTTAATTCCTCAGTTGGCTCCTCTTGGAAGGATGAGATTCTTTGCTACAAGGATAGAGTAGTTATATCGCTGACATCCGCCCTCAAAATGCGCATTTTGGCAGAGTTGCACTCATCTCCCACTACACGCCATGCAGGCTTTCAGAAGACTTATGCTTGCACTCGTCGTTCTTTCATTTGGATAGGCATGAAAATTGACATTCTTACTTTTGTAGCTGAATGTGATGTGTGTCAATGCCACAAAGGAGAAACAATCAAGTTACCAGGCACCTTACAACCATTGTTAATCCCTGCATCTGTCTGGATGGATGTTTCTATGGATTTGATTACTGGTCTCCTGAAGTTAGGCAACAAATCATTACTCATGGTGGTTGTGGACAAAATTTCTAAATATGCTCATTTTTGCACTCTACCCCACCCATTATCCAAACTTTGGTGGCTCAAGATTTCATGGACCAGATCTTCAAACTGCATGGCATGCCCACTTCCATTGTGTTTGATCATGAGCCAACTTTCACTAGTAAATTTTGGCAAGAACTTTTCAAAATACAAGGCACCCAACTCCAACTAAGTACTTCCTATCATCCCCAAACTGATGGTCAAACTAAAGGAGTCAATAAATGTTTGGAGACACATCTAAGGTGCTTCACTTTAGAAAAGAAACATCGATGGGTATAGTGGCTAACTTTAGCTGAATGGTGGTATAATACTAACTATCATGCAACCACCAAGATGACTCCATATGAAGCAACATATGGCCAACTCCCTCCTTCACCTATTTCTTATATCCCTGGATGCTCTAAGGTGCAAGCAGTGGATCAACTCCTACATAACCGTGCAACCATGCTAGCTTGGCTCAAAGATAATCTCCATCAAGCTCAGAATCGAATGAAGCAATAGGCAAACCAACATCGTTTAGAGTGCACATTTCAAGAAGGGGATCAGGTATTCCCATAGCTGCAACCATATAAGCAAACATCTCTCAAAGAAAAGGGCTGCCAAAAATTAGCTCCAAAATTATACGGACCTTATCAAATACTTCAGCACATTGGAGCAGTAGCCTACAAGCTGGCCTTGCCACTAACTTCATAAATCCATCCAGTGTTCCATGTATCATGCCTTAAGAAAGTGGCGGGGAACAATTGTCAAATTCCAACCAGAATACTTGAATTGGATGAAAAAGGTTCACTCTGGATCCAACTTGAATAGGTCCTCAATATGCGAGAATGACATCTGCGTGGCCGCACGATCAAGGAAGTCCTTGTCAAGTGGAAAGACACCTCTCCAGAAGATGCGACCTGGGAACCAACCACTATTCTTCAGTAGTTTCCATAGCTTCAGCCTTGAGGACAATGCTAATTTTGATGGGGGAGGGTATGTTAGTGTCCAACCCTAACCCCTTTATTTATGTAATAGGTCGATTCATAGTTATCGTTAATTAAATAGTCAATAAAGTCCATATTAATAATTGTAAGTGGTTGACCCGCATTTAAGAAAGGGACCACAGTTAGTTGCAAACGGGCCATGGTGTTAGATAGATGGTATTGAAAGAACCATGGTAATGAGCCATGGTATTGTATGTATGAATCCTATATAAAGGATAGAGACTCCCCATTGAGAAATACAAAGTCTTATTTTTTAATCAAGCTCTGCTCTGTTGGAGGTTGCCCCCTCGAACATGCAAGTGAACATTGCTTTCATCTCTGAATAATAAAATACTTGTTGTTTTTCTCATTTTGTTCTGTGTTCTAGGTTGTATTTCTTCGCATATTTGGTAATCTAGAATTTCTCGCAGGTCAAGAGCATAACACCCCACCTCATTGTGCATCTACAGGTCTTTCTCCTCTAGGTTAGTGGAAAACTCTCTACACCCTGTCATGTGGAACGATGCACCTGAATCCAAGTATCACACACTCCCTATCACTGTGCTGGTCATGCATGAGATAAGGGTAAACTCAAGCTAGAACCATGAATTGAAGGCTTCACTTGTTGCTCCTCCCAAGGTCTTCTTGCTTGCCTTTTTGTGTGGACACTTCGTGGCATAGTGCCAGAATTCATGACATTGGAAACATTTAATTTTGTACAGGTATTTCTTCTTGCCCCTTTGGATGGACTCTAGTTTGGATTGAGATTTCTTCCCTTTTCCCTTTCCAACCAATGCAATTTTGTCTTCATCCTCACCCTTGAATGAAGTCACATCTATGGTATTTTTCCTTATTTCCTCCTCTAACAAATCAGACCATAGGCGTTCCTAATTCTATAGTTTCTCCCTCATGTTCACCGAATCCTTGTAGCTATTTCAGCTCTTGGGAAGGTCTAGAAGGGATAGGCTGACCAAGTCATCTTTTATAACATTAAAACTAACCCTGCCAAGTTCATCACGACATTGTGTGAACCTCCTAAGATATTTCGGAATATTGTCATTCTTCTGCATCTTGATACTTCGAAGTTTATCCTTGAGTGCCAGTGTCCTGTGGTCACTACTATTCTCAAACAACCTTACTAAGTTCATCACGACATTGTGTGAACCTACTAGTCACTACTATTCTCAAACAATATTTTCATTGCTTTCCACATTGTGAACGAAATTTATTTTCTTTGGATATTTGGATATTATTCTCCTAGCCTTGGCTACATCTTTCTTCCACTAAGCAAGGTTCTAGGCATCAAGTTCCAATGGTTTTGCAACATCCAATTTGATGTATTCTAGTAATCCATTGTCATCCAATACTGCCTCCATGCGATGAAATTACAGATGCCTTCCAAGGTATACTCTAGCCCCTGTCCATTGAAGGCCATATTCTCAACTCTGAAGAGATCTTGCTACACTGAACTTCAAATTCAATGCTCTTGAGAAACAACTTCAAAATTCTTGTTGTATTGTGAATCTACTCTTTGATACCATGTAGAAATTATGGTGTACTTTTCCACTGATAATGAAGTTTTAATCAAAATCAAAATTATACTATAGCTCCTCTTGTTCTACCGGCACAATGTGGAGATGACAACCGGCACAATGTGGAGATGACACAATATCTGATGTCTCTGCAAGCATGTGGACTGAAGAAACTGACTGCGTCAAATGGCTGGACAGTCAGGAACCCTGCTCTGTTATTTATGTTTGCTTTGGAAGCGTCTCTGTTATGTCGGAGGAGGAAGTCTTAGAATTCGCGTGGGGGTTGGAAGCAAGCAGGCAGCCCTTCCTGTGGGCTATTCGTCCTGATCTGATTTGTGGTCAGACCGCTGCGCTGCCTTGTGATTTTTTGGAGAAGGTGAAGTACAAAAGCTTCTTCGTGAGGTGGGCGCCTCAGATGAAAGTTCTCTCGCATCCTTCGGGTGGAGGATTTCTGAGCCACAGCGGATGGAATTCTACGTTGGAGAGCATATGTGTGGGCGTGCCCATGATATCGTGGCCCTTCTTTTCAGAGCAACCAACTAATAGGAGATTTGTTAGCAAGGTATGGAAGATTGGTATGGCAATGAAGGAAGTTGTGAGGAGAGAACACGTGGCAGACACGGTGAGGAGATTGATGAGAGGGGAGGAGAATTGGCAAGTTGAGAGATGCATCGGTCAGAGCAGTGGAAAAAGGAGGATCGTCTTACAATAACATGGATAAGTTCGTTGAGGACATAAGACGGCTCACATGTGGGTTCTAAATCGCATGTGCACCACTGTGGGGAATAGTTTTGGAATTTCTTTAGTCGCCACTTGCATGAAGTCCTCAATCGAATCGGTTTGTTTTTAAAAAAATGTGATTGTTTTTCACGAACCTCCCAAGTGATTTTGCATTTTATTGACAAGATAGGAAAGCGTTAAAGTTCAATCCTTCCTTCTCAGAAATTATAATGTTATTAATAAATGCATCACTTGAACAATAACGAATAACAATTAGAGGAGTATCTACCTTGGGTCATTTTATTTGGCTCAACACAGTGTTTATTTCGAATTATAAAGTCAATTAATGCATCATTTTGTTTGATGTTTATAATTAGTGAATCATATGAACAATAACAACTAGAGTAGTATAGGTCATTTTATTGGGCTCCCCTTAACGCTTATTTCAAATTATAAATTCAATTAATGTATCGTTTTGTTTGATGTTTAATAGTTTTTATGAAGTTAAGATTATAATCATGTATATTTGTGTTTAATGTTTATTAATTGAAATTATAATAATAGATTTATTTATTAATTAATATTAGTTTAATATTGAATAATGTAAATGTAAGTTATAATATTTAGTTTTTTCAATATTATAAAAAAATATTTATTTAATTGGACTATAAGGTCTTTGGCAGCTTTTGCATATTACAATGTAATGTGAATAATTGATTTTTTGTCATATTTTTAAATATAGTTGTACTATTCATGCTATGAGTTGTAGATATTTGTGCAATGAATTTTTATTGTTAAGATTAGCATAAAAACCATAAAAAAGAAAATAACTTATATTTAGATAAATAACATATTTATCATCAATTACGACTCACCTAATTTAACTAAAGGTTTTGGACAAAATGGATATGAATAAGATGTAAATAAATATATACTTATCAAGAGTTATTGCCCACCATTATTTATGTATTCATCAACACCTAAATAAGTAGGAATACAAATATAAATATGTACACTTACTAGTGGTTACTATTCACCAAAAATTATGCAAGTTCTTGAGCCCGAGTAAGAAATTAAATTCTTCTATTCAAAGATCAATTATTAGTCTATGCCATGGCAAGGCTATACCATAAAATTTGTCTCCTAACTACTATTAATTTAGCATTGACCAATGCAAGTTATAAAGTTTACGCTTGAAAAGTAAATATTTATTTTTTAATATTATTGAAAAATAAAATCAACATATCTCCATTTCATATTTCCAGTCTTCTTGTGATATCTATTTTCTCTAACTATACTAAATTCATATCAGTTATAGCTGAGACTCAAACTTAGTGAACCCATAAAATGATGCTAAGTTAATTTAGAGACAACAATATTATATACAAATTTTTTAAAAACATATTTTTTATCCTAAATAACAAAAGCTATACCATAATTATTTCAAAACATAAATTCAATTAAAACATCATTTAAAAACCAATCATTTTCAATTATTTTTCAAAAATATAAATTACACCATTAATATATCAAATGATTTTATCTTTGAAGAAAAAAATTCAAGTATTTTACTTTAAAAAGTTTACTATCTATTTCTCTTTTATCACATTTTCTTTAACTTGTTTGTTAACTTTTATTTTTTATTTAAAAACAAATTATATTTTAAAAATATTTATCATAAAAAAATATTTATTTATATTTATATTTTTTTATATTTCAAAAATTTTAACGTTTTAAAAATATTTACCATAAAAAAATTCTTATTTGGATTACAGTTTCCGTTAGTACAATACATAGAGCAAGTTAATAGTTAAATTTGCTCATGTCTTCTGGATACTCAAATCTGCAATAAACAAATGGGCATAAGCTCAGCTCAGGTTCATATCACGGGGAATTAATTTCAGCGTAATAATCTTGCCAAATGCTATGGGTTATGGCTTTTACCTCTGCATTAAAGCTTTAATAAATCAAAACTTTACCATTTATAATCTACTGTATGTCTCCAATTATACTGACCACCATTAATAAAATAAAGTAGAAAACCAATCCAATAATACTGACCACCATTAATAAAATAAAGTAGAAAACCAACCAAAACTGGGGTAGGATAACACTGATCACCATTAATAAAATAAAGTAGAAAACCAACCAAAACTGGGGTAGGTTAATTCCACCAAAGGAATTGATGAATGCCCTTAATAAAAAACAAAACATTTGACACACGTCTCCAACTCTACCTAGCACCATTAATGAAATAAAAAACCAACAAAAGGTGGGGTATGTTCATTCGATTTACAGTAGAGCATTTAAGAATGGGCATTTAGTGTTAAAATCTTTGGGAGAAGTACTAAGAGGCATTATATTTTATGAAGGTTTCTACAAGTGAACTCTCATGTTTTCAACCCCTATTTAACCAACTTGTGTTTACCCATCAAATTGTGGATGATAATCCATGCAATCAAACAAATTTTCTAGAAAACCAATACAAATATGGAAGTGATATAATTGGTAATTTAAAAATAATAAAATGTGTTATTTTAGAAAATTTATCAAAAATAACAAAAATAATCATATTTGCAATGATGTGTAAAATGTAGTTTTCTCACTTCTACTTTTTGAATGTTGACAAACTCAACTCAGTGTGTTCTTGGCAATGGTGTGTACAATCTAGTTTTCCAACTTCCACTCTTTGAATTTTGACAAATTACGCTATAGCTTTCAATGAATTTCTTGTCATCTTTAGCCATCACTAGCTAAGAATAATACTCCTCATGAATTAATGCCTTAGTCTTATCAATACCAAAATTTCCACTTAAGGCTAGGTTATGTAACAACAAAAGTTTCCCTCATAAATCCTCTGTGAATACATAATTGATGGTGGAAAATATAAAAATGCTTATCATGTGAAATAGTCTAGGTATGGAGTCTATTACTATTCCATGGCTTTCTAGTTTCTTTCCATGTTTCAACAATTCTAGGCCTTTCTAATGTAGACTTTTCACCTCTTTCAAACTTACTACCTTCACTATCATAGTAAAAAATAATGTTGATTCTCTACTTAAAGTATCAACAACTCTATTTGATTATTTGATTTGGATAATCTATGTTTCAATACAAATATATATTTGCAAAAAAATTCAACCCACTTCATATGTCTTTGATTTATCTTAGATTGACTATTTAAACATCTTAGAACTTAATGACAAATTATTTACTAAATAAATAATGTCTCTACTTATCAAATTTTGAACAATTGCATAAAACCCTTTATTATAAATAGAATAGTTATGCCTTACTTCATTCAACTTTTCACTAAAAAGGACAATTTTCATATTCCTCAGTAACATCACATGAAAATGTATGGAGTTGGAAATGTTTTACATAATTTACCCATAGGTAACTATCCAAATTATTATTTTAGATTCATCATTAAATAGAATCGTCATCATTACATATAGTAACTTAAGTAAAGGTATAGTAATTTACATAATCATTAACAACCACTATTGTAGCATATTAACACAAACTTTCTATTGTAGCCTTGCATCAATTCCGTGATTATTTTAACTCTATTAGTTAATCATATTCTTGACAATATAAATGTCACATCATTCAAGGAATCAACATCATAAAAATGACACAACATGGAACCACATCATTAGACATCGATAACCCTAGAAACCTCGTAGGCTGAAAACCAGTAAATGATGAATTTTATTATTAACTACTCGTGAGCGTGTTCACCCCTCACTCAATGGTTATAAGGGAGTCCATCCCTTGACCATTGTTATAAAATATTACAAAGAATACCATCTCAAAAATAACATAACTTGTTATAATCTATTACAACCATCATGACATCATTTACCCACAAATCTTCAATCTTTATATCTTTGTGGCCTAGTTGTTCCATCAATGGACCATCCCATAGCTCACACTCATCTGCATGGACCATTAATTATTTTTTGCCACAATGTTTAACATAATATATCCTTGACACAGATCAACGTCCTTTCTTGCAGTTATTGTCGTTAGCATACTTTGATATCATAATTACATAAAATAATAATAATCTAATAATCAATCATTAATAGTGTTTCCTCAACATCTATTTGTGTGCACACATGAAATGTAAATATAATATCGGAACATGTTTCTTCTAACAACACTTCTCATGAACTAATTATAATCAAATAATTATCAAAGCATGTCAAAATTAATACCACATTACTATGATTCTTCTCGCACTAGCACAAGTTATTTTCCAAGGGATAACCATTGTAACCATCCACTAGCATTGTAGCTTATATTTCCATGCATATAATTAGATAAAACTTATTCAAAGAAAGCTAGCCCCTCAACTTCTTTGCGCATGTAACTAAGTAATCTTTCCAATACAACATATATTATTATTGTTATATTATGCATGCAAATGCACATCCCCTTTTAAGAGAAAGATAACATTATAGATACCATTATCATGCATGCAGATAGATAAAGAAAACTAACACAACAAATGTTGTTCCTATGCATGCAAATACATATACTTTCCAAAAGAATGCTTAACACAATAGAACATGCAACACATGTTCCCTTTTCGAGGAGATCTATTATAATAAGATGCATGCAAAAACATGTTTTCATTTACATAAAACTAATGCAATAAAGCATACAAATACATGTCTTATTTTCCAAAGATTATACCAACATTACCCATATATATATTCCAAGGAACGCAACACGTTACTATGGTTTTTGTGCATGTAATTCATCTTCTTTCTCAAAGAATATTTTCCAATGTAGGCTAATACAACATGCTATCATTTCCCACATACAAATGTACATTCTTTCAAACAAAAGATAATACAAATCTTGCATGCATATACACGATCTTATTCCAAAAGAAACTAACATAATAGTTATGATAGCATAAAAGTAATCACATATAATTTTTTCTAAGGAAATGTAGCTCAATAGTTTTTCTTTTTATGCGAAGAATATATCTATATAACACAATGACTATTATTTGTGTATGTAAAAGCTTATCATAATAACCCTTCTTTAATGTACGCAACACATATTCCCTTCTCTAGAATTATACCATCATTAACTATTATTTTCATGTAAACAAATACATAAAAAGAAGTTAATATAATGTCATTTCTCTATCTTTCTACATGCAAGTTTCTCATGCTTCCCTTTCAATAAATTACCATAGCTAACCATATTTATGCATAAAACCCTTTTATGCGCCTAAATCAAGAAATCAACACAATTCATCTAGCGAGACAATCTTTTCAAGAGATTATTCTTTTCAAGAATATTTACATAATAACTTTCTCTATCTACATGCAAAAAGATATTTTCTATATCGCGATGACTACCCTTTTGTACATGCAACATGTGTTTTTTCTTATTCTAACACAATGACCCTTACTTCAATGCACATAACCTTTCCAAGAAACAAACATGTGTTCTTTTTCTTGTATGAACGAAATTCATATGTGTGTTTTAAGAAAACAATCTTTATTTTTCATCAATTCTTGCACAAAACTCCTATGCATGTCTTTCTGCACTCAAATCCTTGCAATCTTTAAATAAACAACATGAGTAATATATGCATACAAATTCTTCAAAACCCTTCCAAGAAAATTAATCTAATAATGTATGCAAAGACATTTTACATCGAAATCTAATACAATGATGCATGCAATTAATATTTTTTTTTTCAAGAATTAACATAGGAATTTATTTCAAGAATTCCAATATAATGGAAATTGTTATTGTGCACATATTCGAATTAAGTTCCTATAGGAATCATGCTAATATCTCCAAGGAAATCAATAATAAATAATAACTTATTTTCTTTCTCTTTTCATATGAAAAGTTTACATACATTCTTTTCATGAAAAATTATCATGATTTATTTAATCTTTTTGTTGCAGTTTCATGCATCCAAGAAAACAAAATCCCTAACTTATATTTTACCATGCAATTTTTCTTTCAGTAAAGTAATATGATTTCTTTATATTTTTCCATGCAATTTTCTTTCCAGAAAGTAATATAGTTTGTTTATCTTTTACCATGAAAAGTTCACATGCATTCTTTATGAAAAGTAGTATTACTTCTTAAATCTTTTTTTTTTGCAGGATTCTCATGCATTCTCTTTTCAAAAGTAACCATGCAATATATTTTTTAATAAAACAACATGGTTTCTTTGTTTTTAATATGTAAAGTTCTCATGCACGTTTTAGAAAATTATTGCATAGAAACCATGCAGAACCTTCCAATGAAATAATTAATTCCTTTGCACAAAAATCCATGCAACTTTCAAGAGTGTAGAACAATATTTCCAATTAATAAAATAACCTATCATTATTTGCACAAAACACATGCAATTTCTTTCCAAACAAGTCAAGCTTACTTATCTTTTCTGTGAAATAACCATGAAGCTCCATGTGCATACCAAGAATACCTTTCATTGGAGCCATAACATTCCTCACGAAAGTTGTGATGATCAATTCCTCGAGACTTCACATGATGAAAAATCCAATTCTTTTTTCCCTTGGAAAAGTCTGGGCAGATCAACCCTGAAGGGAATCTTTTAAAGCCTATTGGCTAGACTAGTGATGAGCCCCATAAATGGGTAATTATATGGGCTCATTTTCCCTCCTAACTTAGCTTAATCCACCATTCTCATTAGTTTATTGCATGTTTTTTATTATATTTATGCTAATAGAGTGAGTTGGGTTGGTCATTGTGCCTTGAAGTCTAATGTGTGCTTAATTCAGATTTTTGGTCAATTTTGGAAACAAAGTCAAAAATTTAATAAACATTTGGCAACAAATATTCGAAGAAGACAAGGGAGAGCATTTATAGGAGGGTGTACCCCTCATTTATGACTCCCTACTTTGAATTCTCCTTCAGAAAGCTCGGAGCACAAGCGACCACATCAATGCACCAAAGAGGCAGCCGAGCAGGTGAAGGATAACTGCTATTTATCTCAAGTTTTGGGAGCCAAGCCTCCTTGATCTTAAGGGAGTTGTTGGGAGCTCCAGTTGTATAAGTAGAGAGGCCTACGGCCTCATTAGGTTGTTGGATGTTAGTTAAATTTTTGCACTTTTGTTGCAGCCTTTGCTCAACTCATTTCGAGCTTACTTTTGTGGACAGTTTCATGTAATGTGACTATTATTTTGATAATGAAGATGAAATATTTTTCAAGCCAGCACTGAGTTACCTCAGAGGGTTGAAGCTCGTGGGTTAGGGCCCAACCCAAGCTACCCAAAACCTCTTGTTTTGTATTTATATATTTTGTTGCAGTTTATGAATTAGTTGCTGTTAGATAGGTTTCTTCCTTGGTTAGAATAGGTTTCTTTTGGTGATTTAAATAGTTGTTTCCATTTGAATTTGTTGAAGTAGGTTAAATAGTGATAAGAGAAAGATACAAAAAGGGCCATCAATAGAGCCTTGATCTCCTTTCCTCCCTTTGGGACCATGAACTGAGCCCAAGACCCTCTTACTACCATAAAAACACAAATTTGCCTTCTACATGCAATTCCTAGTGTTGTAGTTTAATTTAGAGGTTAATGCTTTACTTCAGAACTATTTTGTCATGCTCATTTCTGTTTTTGCAATAAATATCCATTCATGCTTTCCTTTCCATATAGCATTGTTCAACATTTTATTTTCCTAGATCAGAATTTAGGTTAACATGAGATACAGTTCTGCTTTTTTGGTACATCTAGTTTCTTTGCTTACTCAGTTTCAGTGTTTGATTTGTAGCTCTCTTGTAGTACATCTCTGCTCATAATAAGTCAAAAAATCAACCACCACTATCTCTCTTTGCTACATGTTCCACAGGTCATTCACAGCCCCTCATAAATCTGCCCTAATTTTCTGCACTTTTCTCATAAACTTTCCTCCCTTTCCTTGAACAAATCCAACCACATCTCTCTTTCCTAATCCTCCCTGATGAACCTCAGACACCTTAAAACATCCTTCTAGCCCTCAGCTACCCTTTACAACCATTTTCCCACCTTCGAAACCTCTAAAAACAACTCTCGACATCCTCTTGTAGACCTCCTATAGATCCCCTACAACCTCCTGTAGAAATTCCTATAGGTGACTTTTTGAAGTCCGAATGCAGGGAAAGCCTAGAGAAGGTTACCAAAAGTCTCCTAGGACCCATCCACACCTTCCTACACCTTTTCAAACTCCAAAGCTGCCCTCCATCGCCACCTAATCGCTGCCACATCTGCAAGCAAATAAATTACATGCATGACAATTTCATATAAAATACATAAAAACCCAAAAATATGTTTTTTTCTCATTTCCTCCTAGAAATAGCTTGAATAGATGTTGTTTACTTCCTAAGTAGGTTATGCCATGTATTTTATGGTTTTTCATCTTCCTTTCTGCAAAAGTAGGGTTAGTTGGTTAATTAGGGTTTGCTAGGGTTACTTTACATTTCAGTCTTCTTTTCCTTTCTGAAAGTAGGGTAGCCTCTGTAGAGTGAGCTTTCCTCTCTTTCATCACACATAAAGCTTCTTCTAGAAATCATAAAATTTGGCTTGAGCTCCTAGTTATGTTATGCCAGCTGACCATGTGATAGCCTGCAGTAAGAACTAGTACTTGTGCATACATCACCGTCGCTTGCAAGTTTGTTACGAATTACAGGATTGATAAAAGTAAAGTAGGAAACCCGAGGAGTTGTAGCATTATTGCTGCAATACTGATGCTCACCACTTTTTGCGCCATTGCTGGGGAAGCATCAAAGCATTTTGTGATTACTGCTTTCTTCTATTTTCTATCACAATCTTCTGCTAAGTAGCTTATTTCAGCAAAGTAGAGTAGTTGTTTCTTTCAGTTTCCACATTTCCCTACTTTCATTTTCAATTCTGTAACTTCCATTTTAGCAACAGTAGATTAATCATTTCCTTGTTTTTAGTTCTGCATTTCATTTTCTTTCATTTCCAATTCTGCAAATTTCATTTCAGCAACTTCATTTCAACAAAAGTAGATTAGTCATTTCCTTGCTTTCAGTTCTGCATTTCATTTGCCTTCCTTTTCAGTTTTGCAATTTCATTTCAGCAAGTTCATTTCAGTTTGTTGCAATTTGTTTGTTCAATCAATTTCAGTTTTGCAGATACTATCAGTGTGGGGAAAAAAGCCAACCAAAAATATTTCCTTTCATGCCTTGTAGGAATAGAGATAATTCGGGAAAATGTTTGCCCAACACCCCCACTACTTCACACAACCAAGATTCTCTCTTCTTCGGTGGTTGCAATGAAGAAAAACCCTTAGGTAACTGATGAGCCTAAAAAATGGGTAACTTATTGGGCTCATTTTGCCTATTATTCTCAATTAATCCACCATTCTTCATAGTTTATGTATGCTTTTGAGTATATTTATGTTAATTGAATGAATGAGAATAGTCACTTGACCATGAAGTCTAATACGTGCTTATTCCAAATTTTTGGACATCTTTTGGACCAAGGTCAAGCATTTATGAGCTAGTTGACAACCAAATATGAGGGAACAAGGATGAGGATTAGTAGGAAGGGTGTCTCCTGCACTAAATGGCCCCTTCTTTGATTTCTCTACCATCAGCCCGGAGTTCAGCAACCCACTAAAGATGATTTCCAAGGGCAGCTGAGCAGCTTTTGTGAAGTGGCTGATTACTTGTAATTTTGAACATCGAATCCCCTTGAGTTAAGGAGGGCTGTTGGAGGTCCTTGTGGTTCATAAGTAGGAAGGCTTCCAGCCTTGGCAGTTTAGCTCTTGAACAATTTTATTTTCACACTTTAGTGCTGCTCTGCCTTTCAGCTCATTTTCAAGCTTTTGCTGTAAACATTTTTGTGACATGGTTATTTTTTGAGTAATAGAGATCAGTTTCACTTTACATCAGCTCTGAGCTTCTCTTAGGAGGCTGTAGCTCTTGGGGTTGGGCCCAAACCAAGTTCCAGTACCTCCTCTTGTGTACTTTTATATGTTTTTGCTGCATTCCTAGAATAATTTCTACTACTTAGATTAAAATCTTGCTTGGTTACTTAGGTCGTTTGTGATGATTGAGATATTTTTTTCATGCTTCAGGTTGATTTGATAGTTTGGTAATAGAAAAGATTTGTAAAAAGGCCATCAAGCAATCCTTGATCTCATCTTTCCCTCCTTGAGACCATGAGCTATGACCAAGACATACTTGCTGCCACAAAAACACAGTTTTTTCCTTTTCATGCAATTGCTAGTGTTAGATTTTTAGTTAAGAAAGTTGATATCAGTTGTGATTACATGCTTAGATTTGTTCTTGCTTGGTTTTCATAGTTTTCTTACATGATTTTCTACCAATAAACTTCTGTCCATCATGATTTCTGGTATTTAGGTCAAATTAGGTCAACATAGCTAGATCTTTGGTTTTCCTAGTCTTTGTTTGATCAGTTTTGGAAAATAATGTGCAAACCACCTGTGATACCTCCCTGCCTACCCTTTCTCCATCAATACAACTTGCTCCATCCCCTAAATCAGATTCTTGCCCTTCATTTGCCACATTTTCTCACTTTGCCCTAATTTCTACATTCTGGTGCAACATTACTTCCTCCATTCGGGAATGAATCCAATCACCTTAATCACTCCTCAGCCTCATTCACTAGGTCCATCCAACCTCCATCTCCACTTTTCCACCGTTTTTCCACCATCAACCCTCCAAATTCCTCTTTTGGAACATCTTATAGAACCCCTGCAGACTTCTTGTAGAAGATCACGTGAGCAGTTTTTTGAGATCTAATCGCTATGAAACTCTTTGGAAGGGTGCTAGGGACCCCTTAGGCCCTTTTTTCACCTTCCCAACCTCCTGAAATCGCCTACCCCATTTTCTTTCGCCAATCAACCTCTGCACAGTAAAAAACAGTTAAAGCACATGCATAATAATTCTACAAGATTACTCCAAAACACAAAAATATGTTCCTTTTCAGATTTCACTTAAAAAGTAGCTTAGTCACGTGCACTTTACCTTTCCAAGAGTCAATGACATCCATTTCTGCAGCTTTCATCCCTTTTCTTGCACCAGTAGGGTTAGTCGGTAAAAATGGGGTTTGCTAGGGTTTGCATTTCCTTTCAGCTTTCTGCTTCTTTTTGCAAGTAGATTAGTCTCTGTTGAGTTAGATTTCATCCATCAAAGTTAAAAGCTCCTTCTAAGAGCTCATAGAAGTTGGCTTAAGCTCCTAGCGGACTTGTGCCAGCTGATCAAGTGACAGCCTGCGGCAAGAGCTAGTACTTGTGAATATAGCACCATCGCTTCCAAGTTTGTTACGAACTACCAGGTTGATAAAAGTAAAGAAGGGAGTCCCAGGAGTTGCAGCATTACTGCTGCAATACTGGAGCCCACCATCTTTTTGCCGTTTCTGCCGGGGAAGCATCAGAGTATTTGCGATTACTGGTTTTCTTCTATTTTCTACTACAACCTTCTGCTAAGTAGTTTATTTTAGCAAAAGTAGAGTAGTTGTTCCATTTCCATTCTGCAATTTCATTTCCGCAAAATTAGATTATAAATTTCCTGCTTTCATTTCATTTCAGCAAGCGTAGATTAGATATTTCCTGCTTTCATAGATTAGCATTTCAATTCCACAATTTCAATTCTGCAAGCGTAGATTAGCATTTCAATTCTGCAAGTGGAGCTTAGCATTTCATTTCTGTAAAATAGATTAGTCCTTTTCTGCTTTCATCTCAATTCTGCATTTTCATTTCAGCAAGATAGATTTTAGTTAGTTGCAGTTCAATCTATTTCAGTTTTGCAGGTACAAGCAAAAAACAAAAAAAAACAAAAATCAACCAAAAAGATTTCTATTTCATGGCTTGTAGGAATAGAGACAATACAGGAAAATTCTTACCCAACACCCCCACCACATCACTGAGTCACTCTTCTCTCTTCTTTGGTGGAAATGATCCAGAAGAACCTATAGGTGAACCTCCAGAGATATACGAAGATCCTATAACAGAAGAAGAGCAAGAGAACATTCCTCTTGAGACCATGGCTGAACACAGAAACAATATAGGAGATGAGGAGAGAATAGAAGGTGCCTTTCCCATCTGAGAGACCAATGGGGACAACAAAATGAAAAAAATAAGTCCCTCAGCCTTACCTCACTTCCATGGATTGACCACTGAAGACCTTGATACCTTCTTGTTTGAGTTTGTTGTCCTTTGTCAAACTTATGACTACGTAGAAGATGAGAAAAAGTTGAAACTCTTTCCCTCTACCGTCAAGGATGAAGCACTACGCTGGTTCATGGGGTTACCTAGAAACAATATCACAACTTGGGCTCAAATGCAGCAAGCCTTTAACAACAAATACCGAGACTACTGTAGGTCAAAGGAAACGAAGGGAGAAATCTTTCAAATGACCATGGGAAGTGATGAATCCTTAGAAGACTATGAAGAAAGGTTCCAACTTAGTTATAAAAGGGCCAGGTGCACACTTGACCCTGAATCTTTGAAGCTGGTTTTGCTCCGAGGAATCCCTGAAGACCTTCTAGATACCCACCATTTGCTAGCTAGAGGAGACATTTACCAACTACCTTATGATGACATAAAGACTGTGTTTAGAAACCATTCTAGGGCAGCCCAAAAAAGAGGTAGGGGGAATCCACTTTTAGCTAGTGCTACCTTCTCCAAACATGAGTTTACAAATCAAATGGAAGACCTTAAAAGTGAGGTGAGACAGACCATTGCCATGCAACTGGATACTTTTCGAATCCAACAGAAGAAAGAGGAAGTTGAGAGGGCTTTGGCCATCTTTTGTCCCAAATGTACAAGGAAGCATTCTAAGAACAAGTGTCTATTACACTCAGTAGAGGTATGTTTCATTTGTGAGAAAGACCACCCTACAAACCAGTGCCCAACCTTACCCGGATTTAAAGCTATGTACCAAGGGGCTGAAGGAGCCACTGAACCACTCTACTTCCTCAACCAAAGGAGGCCGCATGGATCCATACCTTACCATTAGGGGATGCAAGGGACATCCCAAACTTATTACAAACCCAACCAATCCACTCAAATACCTTCTTGGGGTCCCCCTACTCATCCTTCCTGGTCCGCACCCCCTCCTTGGTCTTATCCATCTCAATAACATACTCAACCTGCTGCTCATTCGTTTCATTCTCACGTTCAGCCACAACCTCAGTGGAATGCACCTCAGCCGGGGTGGAGGCCCCAATACAACTCTCCTCCCGCTATTTTGCCTCCACCACCTGCTCAACCACAACCATTACCTCTTGATCCTCCAAGACAACCCCAGGTGCCTGCTCCACCGAACCCTAACCCCAACAATAGACAGGCCCAATAGGTATATACTGGAGAGACAACATGCCCTACCTATGCTGTGGAGATTCAGGAGATCAACCTATGATCTGGGAAGGTCCTTCCAGATCGCCAACCTCCTCCTCCGGAGGATGAAGAAGAGAAACAGGAAAGTGAACCCAAAGCCATTCCACCCTTTCCTGAGAGACTAACGGCAACCACACAACCAAACCCAGAGGAGATTGAACTTCTGGGAGAACTTAAATAGTTGTGTGTAAAAATACCACTTCTCTAGGCAATAAAAGATGTACCAGTCTACAAAAAATTGATCAAGGAGAATTGTTTCAGGCACCCAGGTAGGCGCAAGAGAGATACACCAACTATTAATGTCATAGGACAACTGTCTGATCTAATGTTGGGATAAGTAATCTGTCCAAAGTATTTGGACTCTGGGAGCCCTGTAGTTGATGTCCACATCAATGGCACCATAATCCACCACACCCTGATTGATCTAGGGGTTGCCATTAATGTGATGACTAGGGACACTATGCTCAAACTTAACCTTCAGAGTTCCCTAAGAAAGACCTCGACAGTACTGCAGTTAGTAGACCGCTCCACCGCGACTCCCGAAAGGATTGTGGAAGATGTCATGGTCTCTGTTGATTCTTCGGAGTACCCTGTGGACTTCCTAGTCCTTTAGCCATAAGAAAAACTCACTGGATACCCCCTCATTTTGGGAAGGCCTTGGTTAGCTACTGCGGATGCTTACATTAGTTGTCGAGCTGGGAGTATGACCATCAAGAATGGGCCTATGTCCAAACAGCTAGTCCTATATCCTCCTGCCCAACCTCTACTAGAACATGACTTACCTCTCTAGTTGGAGGAGGGAGATGAGGATGAAGTCTACTCTACACCAATGTTCATAGTGGAAGCCACCCAGGGAGGTCCTCAAACCGAGGATGACCTGATTGAGAATTTGATTCAAAATCCACCTTCTAGTGTGCTTCCATTAGAGGAGTTGGTGGAAGGTACCCAAGCCAGTGGTTTAGTTGACCTCTATGTGGCTGATCTGACCTCTCCCAGAGTTAAGAATGTGGAATTTCGCCCTAAAAGAACCTTGAAGATCAGCTCGTCCCTATCTCCCTCTCAAGAGAAGGAGTTATGTAGCTTATTCAATTGCCATTTGGATGCTTTCGCTTGGAGCTATAAGGAGATGAAAAGAGTCCACCCTTCGGTCTGTACCCATCACATTTACATTAAAGAGGATTGTAAACTAGTCAGGCAGCCTCAGAGGAGAATGAATCTAGCCCTTAAGGACATTGTCAAAGAAGAATTGCAAAAAATGTTGGATGCAGGATTCATCTACCCCATCTCTGACAATGAGTCGGTTTCTCCTCTGGTGCTTGTGCCAAAGAAAAACGGGAATTGGAGAATCTGTATAGATTATAGAGAACTCAACAAAGCCACCAAGAAGGACCATTCCCCTTTGCATTTCATAGATCAAGTGTTAGATGGACTGGCAAGGAAGAAGTTCTTTTCTTTCCTAGATGAGTTCAACGGGTATAATCAGATCCAAATCAGCCTGGAAGACCAAGATAAGACCACCTTCACTTGTCCATGGGGTACCTTTGCCTACCAGGTCCTTCCCTTTGGGCTATGCAATGCTCCTGCCACTTTCCAAAGAGTAGTACTGAGCATATTTGCCGAGCTGGTTCATGATTCGGTGGAAATCTATATGGATGACTTTACTCCTTATGGGTCCAACTTCCAAGAAGCATTGACTAACCTGGGAAAAGTTTTAACCAGGTGTATTGAAATGAATCTGTCCCTCAGTCCTGAAAAATGTGAATTTATGATCACTGAAGGGACGGTGCTTGGTCATACAATTTCTCAGCAAGGATTACAAGTGGATCCCAACAAAATTGCTATCATCCAAAGGGTTCCACCTCCTCAAAAGGTAAGATATGTTCAGAGTTTTCTAAGCTTGGCAGGATATTATAGAAGAATCATTAAATATTTCAGTAAGCTAGCCTCCCCATTGTTTAGTCTTTTGGGCAAAGATGTTGAGTTTTTATGGACTGAAAACTATCAAGAGGCTCTGGATGAGTTGAAAGATAAGCTGGTAACTGCCCCAATCTTGAGAGGTCCAAACTGGGCCCTACCTTTCCACATCCACACTGATGCCTCGAACAAATCCATAGGAGCAGCCTTAGGACAAGTTGAAGAGAAGTTACCATATGCCATATATTTTGTCAGCGAAAACTTGTCAAAGGCAGAATTAAACTATACTGTAACCGAGAAAGAGCTCTTAGCTGTAGTCCATTCCCTAAACAAGTTCAGACACTACATCATTGGTTATCAAACATTCATACACATTGATCATGCTACGATTAGGTATTTGATGAATAAACCTGATGTAAATGTTCATATCATTAGATGGTTACTTTTACTGCAGCAATTTGACTTGACCATTGTTGACAAGCCAGGTAAGGAAAATGTTGTTGCTGATTTTGTGTCTAGACTAGATTTTCCTGCAGGTGAAGAAGGGACGATGGATGATCAAATTCTAGATGAACACCTGTTTGCTATCTCGGTACTCTCTCTATGGTTTGCTGATATAGCAAATTACTTGGTTTCAGCACAGTTCCCCCCACACTTCTCCTTAAAAAAGAAGAGTAAGATCATGAGGAAAAGTGTGCCATTCACTTGGATTGGGGGCAACCTGTTTAAACTTGGCCCAGATTAGATTTTGAGGCATTGTGTTAGGGAGGAGGAAGTTTTTGACATCCTCCTGACCTGTCATGATGGACCCTGTGGAGGCCATTTTGCAGCAAAAAGGACCGCCTTCAAAATTCTACAGGCAGGCTACTATTGGCCCACTCTTCATCAATATGTCAGAAGATACATCAACCAATGTGACCGATGTCAAAGGATGGGGAAGAAATGCCCCTCCAACCTCAAGTGACTTTCGAGCCATTTGAGAAGTGGGGCATGGACTTTGTGGGTCTTATCAACCCTCCTTGAAAACAAAAATCTTACATCATTGTGTGCACATATTACCTGACAAAGTGGGCAGAAATAAAGGCAATCAAGGCAGTGACAGAAGAAAAGGTGGTTGAGTTTTTGAGGGAAAATATCTTTTACAAGTTTGACTACCCAAGAGAATTAGTCACAGATCAAGGAAGTCAGTTTACCTCTAACCTGATTGAAGACCTGCTTGCTCATCACAAGGTTAAACACAAAACTTCCACACCTTATCATCCGCAAGCAAATGGGCAGGTGGAAGTCATTAACAGAGCTTTGGAAGAGATTTTGTCTAAAGTGGTGAGCATCAACAAAAAATATTGGGCAGATCGTTTGGTTGAGGCCACCTGGGCCTACAACACCACTTGGAAAATGACAACAAGTTTCACACCTTATGAGCTGTTCTATGGGAAGAAGGCTTTGTTGTCCATAAAATTCGAGTACAACACATTGAGGGTGGCAACTCAGCTGGATCTAGATCTCAGCCATGCACAACGGGAAAGATTACTGCAGCTGAATGGATCAGATGAACAGAGAATGCAGGCCCTCCTCCATTCATAAGTGGTCCAACTCCAGAGAAAGATATGGCATGACCGACACCTTAACGAAAAGAAATTTCAGCTAGGAGATTGGGCACTGTTATATGACTCGAGATACAAGGATTTCAAAGGGAAGCTGAGGACAAGGTGGTTGGGACCATATACAGTGGAGAAATGCAACGACAATGGTTCAGTCCTTATCAGGACCATTGATGAAGAATCCATCTCCATGCTCGTCAATGGGCATCGATTTAAAATCCACAGGAAGCCCCTTTCTAAGCAGGAGTTCGTTGAAACTTTGGATAAATCAGTGCTGGCAGTGGAGTGGGACCCTGTCTCCACTGCACCCACACCTTGAGCATCAAAAAAAAAGAAAAAAAGAACTGAAAAAAGAATAAAAAGGATCCTTGGGTGAAAACCTCTTAGAGGCGCCCAGGGCAGAGAGTGAGGGTGAAAACCTCCTGGAGGTGCCCCAACTGTCTCTCTCAAAAAAAAAAAAAAAAGGAAAAGAAAAAAAGAAAAAAGAAAAAAACAGAAAATAAATCTAATCTCTGTTGAATAATTGCAGGTTGCAGGGAGAACATCGCAGGTTAGGAGGATCACCCAAAACAAGGACAGAGGTCAGCATCAAGCTGCGAGCATCCCTCACAAACAATTCCTCCATGACCACTACCCTTTCTTAAGATTTGATCTCATTTGGGTTAAGCTTTCACCTTCTACAGGAAGTTTTGTGTCTTCTACAAGAAGTTTTGGGTCTTCTACAGGAAGATCCTGTAGAACCTACAGATAGGCGAAAGTTGATCTCGGAAGAGAATCCGAAGGTTGGGAATCTACCTAGGAGTCCTGTGAACATCCCCCTTTCCGTCCATCGCCATATATCACCCTCTTCCATCTCTTTACACCTCTATTGCACTCATCCTTTTATTTGTTCCTACACAGTCACACACAAAAAAACCCTTGTTTTCTTCATACTGCCAGCAAAATTTTTTTAGTGACAAATCAAGCAGCAATTTCTCACTCACCATACCTGTCAATCTCCATCTGGACTCCTCATCAGCCGAACCCTTTGTCAGCAGTATAGCCCTATTCATTCTAGCTTGCATTCCAAGAGGAGAAGCAGCTACAGGACATCCTACAGGAATCTTGTAGCAGCTAATCCCTCTGGAAGACATACTCTGGAGACAGGGACAACCAAGAATGGCAAAAGAGACATGAAAAGGGTTCGTCTTGAATGTAAGAATATCAATAGCAGCCAAAGCCAAGCATGCAGTGTGCATGCAACAACAACAAACGAATGAATAGGTTCCAAAACCCGTGCATGAAGCAACAACAAACGAAGGAGTGGTTCCAAAACCCGAAATCTGCATAACGCAGCCGTGACCATGCAGATAAGTGCCTAAACTCATTCGTCAATTGAATAAATTATATTTTAAAAGATGCATGCCTATGGGAATGGTTCGGATTGAGTGGAATCGGTGGCCAGTCAACTGGCCACCCTCTGCCAGTTACATATCCTTGTGGGATCCAAATGAGCCCTGCTACATTCAAAATTGCCAACGAGATGTGCAGCCAGCACATGTGGAGTGTCCATTCAGTGAGAAATCGTCAGGACTGGTAGTGCTGGTGGTGGATAACGACAGAGGAGAGGTGATGGCGTTTAGAAAAACGCAGAGAAATTATGGTTGTGACGTCAGATCAATAGTCTGGTCTGGCCACCTCATCCCCTCACCACGAATCAAGCCACAGTTAAAAGATGCCTGGCTGAAACATGCACCACCTTCTGTCCATTCTGCACTCACAACATCCTCGACTGGAGTATGCATCCACCGCTTCCAAAAACTGTTAACCAGTCATCCTCCATCGATTTTTCTGCTTGTTTTTGAAAATGTCCCATGTATCGGGCTCGCTCAGAAGCACAATGTCCTTCTACAGGAACCGGGGGCCTTCTACAGGAAGGGTTCTACAGGAAAGGTTGCACAGCTTTCTGGAGCGGGGAAAACCTGGGATTTTTCGTCAAATTTGGAGCTCCAAACAAGGTAGGCTCGAAAAAAAATCCTCTATGCATGTTATGGTTGTGTAAGATAGTGAATTGAATGACATCAGATTGGAAAATCAGAGGAAAATTCTGCCTGTGTATTGGAAGTAAAACGTTTACCAGCATATTGCACTAAATTTCCCCAGTTTTTCTGCATCAAAAATCTCCTCCGCGTTTTCTTTTTAAATTCTCCTGTAGGGAATATATCTGCAGCCATGGAGGCTAGCCTGTGTGCGTAAAAAAAAAAAATGAATTTGCATATCTGTTTGTGTGCTGAGAAGAGAACCTGATCCTTGTGCTCTGTCTGTAAAAACAAAATTCTTCCTTTCATAAACAAACAGTCAAGTTCTGGGTGACAACAGTCTTAAAACCAGGGAATTGTTGCTAGTCGATATTGAACACATGAGAAATTCCTTCTTGGGTTCAGGGGAAACCATAAAAAGCATTTCCTTTTTTGATTAAAGCATAAAAAGAGCACTCTCACCATGCCAAGAGGATTCATAAGGAAAGAACCCTCGAACTCTAGCAAACTGCATGAGCATCCTAAGGTGGTGGACCTTTTCATCCAAGCAAATTGGATATCCTTCTTTGACAAAATTTAGGGTCATGATGAGGAGATAATTGAGGAGTTTTTAATGTCCCTGAGACCACAATCAAAGACACATGCCACAATTAGTTTTAGGGGTTTGACCCTAGAACTTACCCCTGAGCTCATCAGTCGAGTTACTGGTCTACCATTGGGGCTCCCTTGGAGCAAAGAAGAGAGGTCATTGGGCAAAGTTGCTAAGGAAACATTCTTTCTGCCCGAGGAGCATCCTGTAGAAGACAAACACTGGGTTAGAAGAACCAGCTTGCCTCCTCTTTGGAGTGAAGTCAGTCTCCAAATTATGAATTACATCACGTGTGAAGGGAGGTTTAGCATCATCTATGGTTATCATTTCAAGTTAATGTGTGAACTAAGGCATGGGATTGACTTGCCTCTAGACAAGAAACTGAGCATTCCCTATTTTCTTCTTCAGTCACTAATTGTACACTGTCCCCATATCTTGGGAAATCTTTAGAAACATGTTCAAGGCTGACAATATTAGAATTCTGGCCAAAGACATCACCTCATCCAGCAGTGGGGAGGGAGAACACACTAAAGAAGGTGAGAAAACCAATGGTGAAGGAACACAGGACATTCAAGCATAGAAAGAACAGAGAGAAAAAGGGGAAATGGGCCAAATTGTTGAGCCTAAAATAGGGGAAGAAACAACAACAAAAACACCAAGGGAAAAGAGGATGTAGAGTAGGACAAAGAAGGTCGAAAAAGCCCAAGTGAAGGCTGCCACAGCCAAAGTAGGCACACAAAAACAAAAGGAAAAGACACACCCTGAGATCTCAACAACACACACAGAAACAGTTGACACATGGATTTCTATAGGAAGCAAGGAAACAGAACAGCAAGAGGAGAAATCACCTGAGATATTGGCAAGGGAGGCAGCAACTGTGCTTGCTGCCTTAAGCACACCTCCAAAAGAAAAAGGGAAGAGAAAGAGGCAAATCTCCATGTACTTTAAAGCAAGGAGAAGCACAAGGATCAAAGTGGGCAGACCCCAGCCATAGTCAAAGGAGCTAATTGTCATTGAGGACACAACAACTAAACCAAAATAAGAGTCTCCTTCAAAGATATCTATCACCTATGAACAAGGAAGCCCAAGAACCTCCACCTGGAGAGAGAGAATTAGGATGATGGATGCAGAGACAACTCTATACGAAGTTGAGACATCTCTATAGGAAACTCTAGCTAAGTTAAAGGAGAGCAAAAAATTGGAGGAAAAGGCGGCCAAACAATCACAGGGAGAAGAAAAGACCAAGGAGATACTAGAACCAATCCCTCAGCCTAGCTTGGGCTCATACTACAACCTATTAGAAGCCGAAAAGATCGTTCCCTAGAAGTTTGTGGTGCCACTCTTCTTTCCATTAGAAAAAGAAAGGGCTAGGCCTCACACATGGGTGAGGATTGCCAAATCCAAGGGTGTGGCAAACATAGGCCACTTGGAAGAACAACTCAAGGAATCAAGAAAAGAATTGGCCATGGTGAGGCACGTGGAAAGTAGTCAAAGGGCCAAACTACAGGAGGAGAATGAGCTGCTGAAACAACAATTACAGCTACAGGGAAGGCATAAGGAAGACAGACCCTCCATTTTGAAAGAACAGCAGTAGCAAGAAGGGCCTCTAGAAAACAAGGAAACATCTGATGAATAGCAGAGAGAGGACAAGCTGGAGGCTGAGGTTGAGGCGCTAACAAAAATGCTACAGGAAAAGGAGTCACAGGTGGCAGAAGAAATACAGTTTTTAAAGCAACAGGTACAAGAAAAAAAAGGCCAACTGGCCTGCATGGCCAGCTGGGTAGTAGAAGCCTTACAATGTAGGCAACTTGCTAAGTCATATGCCTTATATCTTAAAGATCAATGGTTGCAATTTCAAATTAACACCTTGGCCCAAAGGGGCACCATTCCATTTCAGAATTACCATCAATTCATGGCTTTGTGTGACAGTAGCTCAGCAAAAGATAAGGCCAAGTTATCATAATTCTATTTACACAACTTGGCCCTTCCAAACATGAATCTGTGGGATTTGAATGCTGCATTGGGAGATGTGCAACTTATGGCCATGGCCTGTTGGTTAAATCATGAGGAAAAGAGGGCAACAGAGATTCAGAATATTATGAATAGGGAGCTAAGTGAGCCACTCATGATCAGGGCAGAACCGGAGGATCCCTCAGCTTTAATATATGCCCATTAGCACTTGGCCAACAACCCTCAAGTTCTCCTAGACTACATTGAAAGACAAGCTCAGGCCATTGCTCACTTTGAGGACATGGAGAGACTGTTGGGGGATAACTGCATTCATGCTTTCACAAGGAGAATACCACTCCCCAT
Source organism: Pinus taeda (assembly GCA_000404065.3). Taxonomy (NCBI): domain Eukaryota; kingdom Viridiplantae; phylum Streptophyta; class Pinopsida; order Pinales; family Pinaceae; genus Pinus; species Pinus taeda. Next base: position 145,528 of record APFE031290888.1, read on the forward strand.
CAAGGATGAGGGAGGCCTTGGTGAGAGTACCACTCTATAAGCAGGCAATGCAAAATCTGCAGGCCAACTAGATCGGCCTAAAGTTCAGTCCTCCCTTGCTTTTAGGACTGCTTGAGGGGGTCAAAGAAGAAGAGGAGCACAGGCAGTGGGAGGAAGTAGAGAGAAAAGTAGGGTTTCATGACCAAGAGGAGGACACCACCTTAGAAGCCTGGGATGTTAGAGAGGCAGTCAAAGCAATCAAAGATGATGAGCTGGATTAGTTGCTCAGAGGATGAGCAACCCATTTAACAGGGGTGTCACGTGGAATGAGTCGATCTTGCAGACAAGATAGACCTTCCTAGAATCTAAAGAAGACCTAATGACAAGCAAACCAACCAGACACTATCTTTCTCTAAATGTGCTTTTATAAATAATGGCAAACAAATCTGTTTAAGGCCTACCTCATGTTCAATGCAAGTTTGGGGATGCCTTCGCTCCTTTGATCCAAGTAAGTTCCTTTGTCGCAAACCTGCAAACACAAACAAGGCAAATGATTAAATAGAACTTGAATAACCAGTATTATAAAACATATTTAACATGAAAGTCAAGGAGTCCATGAAACAAATAACATGAAATACTTGTTGAGAAAAATGAGCTTGATTGTATTAATTCAAAAGAAGAATAACTTTACAACCTTTGCCTTGACGTTGTACAAGCTCCTCCCAGGGTCCAACAAGAAGTCTCCTCTACTTTGACAAGCTTCACTCACTCCCCAATGAAGCCAAAAAGGTATGTGATCTCTCCCCTTAAGCTCAAATAGGAAGTCTTGATTTCACTAGCATTTACCCTCAAAAGTTCAGCTTCTAACCTCCCCAGCCACTGACCCAATGCCTCAATTT
>APFE031290893.1:0-11654 GCA_000404065.3 Pinus taeda
GATGTGGATCAGCCACAAGATGAAGTTCATGGAGTGGAAGAGACCACTCATGCAGCGCCAACCATCAGAGGGCGAAAGCGCACTACAAAAGCTGAGCGACTGGCTCAAGATGTAGATAAGGTTGTAGGACCACCTACAGCACAGCGTTGATAGAGACAGTCACCTGATCGGTACACTGGATACATGGCTCTTGTGAGCAAATGTGTCGTGACTGATCCATCCTCTTTTGAGGAAGCTGTGGAGGATCCCGCATGGGTAGATACCATGGTGGAAGAGTATGATTCGATTGTCAGAAACAGTGCTTAGGAGATTGTCCCAAGACCGGAGGGGAAATCAGTGGTGGGTTCAAGATGGATCTACAAAGTGAAGCAGGCAGCTGACGGGAGTGTGGAGAAGTACAAGGCAAGATTTGTTGTCTGAGGCTTCTCACAGATAGAGGGGATCAATTATGAGGAGACCTTTGCACCTGTCACAAGGTATTCTTCCATACGGACGATTCTTGTTCTCTCAGCGCAGATGGGGTGGCACATCCATCAGATGGATGTGAAGACTATGTTCCTCAATGGAGTCATTGAGGAGGAGGTGTACATAGAGCATCTTGAAGGTTTCAAGATCTTCAGCAGTGATTCGCATGTGTGCAGGCTCAAGAGAGCATTGTATGGGTTGAAACAAGCACCTCGTGCTTGGTACACATCGGGATATGGATTGTGGTACAGATAGGAGGATGAGGTGAAGCTATGTGGCTTCACGGATGTAGATTGGGCAAGGAGCCCAATGGACAGAAAGAGCACATCTCGAGGGATCTTCAGTATCGGGTCTGTTAGCATCCTATATCAATAGGTTTCATTTTTCATGATCGATAGTGGAAGTGCCAAAAATGTTCATCCTTTTCATGCTGCAAAAGTTCCATTTTTGAAGAATTTCATAGTTAAGGGAGGGCCAAACAACTTAATCTTGGCCTCCCTAGGTTTAAATTGCTTGTTTTAGAAGATAGAGAAAGAAAATTTGTCCAAACTGTTTAAACTTGGCAGATTATTAGCTAGGTAGAGAATTAAGGAGCCCAACTGCTTAATCTGGGCCCTTGGAAGAAATAAGGATAGTTTTTAGATAGGAGGGCAGTTTAAAAAGAAAAAGGCAATCGGGGTTTGCAAGTCTAAGTGCACCCTTCTTGAAGTAACAAAAAATTCTAGGTGTATTAGGTTGGGTAGGTAGCCTGGGGTTGCAGAAGCAAGATCATCTTTAGTTTTGACCTAAGCAAAGAAAGCTTATCTCATTAGAAGCAGGAGTGTCGTGGCAGTGGTTTGATGGTACAACAAGGAAGCATGTCTAACTCCCCCTTCATCCCCTCAAAAATCATTCACTAACATCCCCTCAAGGACTTTTGGATCTACCCAAAAATTCCATTTTCACTCCATTCTGGTTGAGAACCTAGTTGACTTCTAAAGTTGACTTATTGAAAAGAAGCCACATTTCTTGTGTAAAATCTTTTCCCTATATCCTATTCAAATCACATATCTAAGTTCCAGATCTTGAACTTGGCACCATTTCCCTTACATTTCCACTTCACCAAGTCATATTAACTCCTAATTCTACTATATAGCTCCATAACTACTTTCCCATCCCTATTCTACAAAAAACTATATAAAAAACCCCAAAAATACTAAATATTCATTCCCATGGCAACTATAGCCTGATAACAAGAGTCGGGAAATATTAGGTTCATTTGGGATCTAATATTAGCCTTTCCGCATTCACTTACCCTTAGGATTTGTTTAACACCCTGTTAAATATAACTATGTTCAGCCACGCCCCCCCCCCCTCGCACACATTATTTGGGTTTTTATTAACATTTGATTGATAAAACAGTCAAATCCCGAGCGCGCATTTAACCCAAAACTTAAGGTTTTAACCCACCCGTAGCCGTGAAAAATTCTCGATTATCGAGCGCGCTGTTCTACTAAAACCCGATCGTTTTGTCCTCCCGTCCACCGTCGGATCACTCCCCACAGATCCAACGGCCCTCATGCATATCGGGCGCCCCTTCATAGCGGTACGATAGTACCCTATGGACGACGGTTTCACCGTCGTACACTGGGACAGCTGTCAGCCGCCTATTGCATCGGGCCGCCCCTGACACATACCGCTCCCGTACCAAAAGCGGTCTGACGCAAACCGCTTACCACCCTCCCCTTTTGCTTACGTCACTGCATGACGTTGCCGCCACATTGCTGCCACGTCGCCTGCCACTGTACTGTACCTACGCCCTGTCACCAGCTGACGTCATCACCTTGCCACCGTGTCATGCTGATGTCATCATCCACGTCAGCCACCACATCATCTTCCGTACCCGCTACCCAACAAAAAATACGTCATGATGACGTCATCCGAGGAAAGCACCAAAAGCGCCAAATTTCCAAAATTTGGTTAAAAGTCGTGAAAATGACTATTTTTTATTTATTTCTGTTTTCGTTGTGTAAACGACGTGCATGCAGTTTCCACTATTTGCACTCCCGGAGCTTCTAAATACTATCAACCTGCAATTCTGCTCTGCAGCAGCGCTCTGCAGCTCAACTCGTACCTGTCAAGTGCCCTCAGCGCCCTGTAAAGAGGTGTCACAAGACAGCACTACAGGACAACATTTCAAGGAAGCGGTCACCCACCGCCATCCAGAGCCGAAGGGTCAACAACACACCGGACACCTGCCACAACGAATAAAGAGCTTTAAATGCCTCACTTATTGCTGCGCGATTTTTCCACAAATCGTTATTAATTTTGTCAGAAGTAGATGGATATATTAATGTCCAGATATTTCCCTATGGGATATTTTGTAAAAATCCTATATATATTGGTAAAAGAGATGTATCAGTGGTTTGTTGATGAATCCATTTCATGAGAGACTTACACTGTATATCAGAGAATTTCTTTAATCAAAGACTGCTGAAAAGATTGGAGGAATGATTGTTTGCTGTGTTCAAATGGTTGAAGAGTGACTGTGGAATTCTTGTGTTGTTACATGGAACAATAAGTGTTTCTTCATTCTATTTCATTATATATGTTTAACTGTTATCGTATCATTGTCTAAATAACAGGAAAAATGAATAGCCTAGACTTTGCTTAATTGCACTCTATGCTCAATTTCTATTGTTTCTATATGTTTTCCTCTGAATTAGATATAAATGTGAATTCCTTTTGGCTCATATTTCCCCTAATTCACACATGTATGACAGTTATCTAGGAATTCTTGACTGCTCCTAGATAGAGCTCATTCACCCTCCCTCTGTTAAGTTGAAAGAGAGATTCTTAATTGCCTCTCATTCCTTAGCCCTCATTCCATTCTGATTTAGCCTAAATGTTGTTCCATGTATAGCTATCCTGCTCCAAATTCCCCTTATGACCAAGAAAGCACACCAGCAGCCTTACTCCATGACCCCATGCCCAATGGTTTGAAACTCTTATACTTTGCATGCCAACTTTGCTTTGAACAAATCTACCATCCCACCAAAACTCAAACAAAACACAAAGAAACTCCATAACTAGCCTAAAATCCTTTAAACAAAGCTAAAATCCCAAAGAGAGAGCCCTCTTTCACTGTTGGTAGGCTAGGACATGCAGTCCAAAGATTGGTTTGTGGTTACCTCGGCCGTATTCCCTTGGGAGTCAAAGGGAACAACCTGAGTGATAACATAATGGCGACTCCACTGGGGAACTCGAACTAATTTTCCAACTGCTGTCTACTCCTTAATACTGAAGATAAAATCTGAATGACAGCCAGGAAGCCTTGGAAACTGCTTTTGCTTTGCATTTGCAGGAGTATATAAAAGTTGCTTCAGTCAATTTTTATCCAATCTTAAGTTCCAAACAGCTGTTCCAAAATTTGATTAGTCTCTTTCTAAAAACCACAGCTATTCCTAGAAAACACCAAAAACAAATCTAGAAGCTGGCTCCAAAGAAGAAAACTCATTACACAAGGTCAAATCCTGACCTAGATCCTCCAGCTGTTTTTGAAAATCCCAATCTAATTCCTAAGATCCTTAGGAAACAAGAGCAACAAGAACACTGTGCTGATTCTAGTCCTGAAACAGTTCAGCCAAGTTTTGTTCCAACCCCTGTCAAAGTTTTATTTCGTTCAAACTCGGGTTCACCAAGTTCATCATCCATCTCTCCAAGCACCTCTTCCACTCCTCCATTTACTGTGCATACTACTCCCAGTACCATTGTTGTTGTTGCTGTTCCAGCTGTTCCATTTCTTCTTGTTGTCCCATTTGTTCCTACAAATATGGCCAATAGTTATTCTCCCTTACAATTACTTGCAAATCCAGGGGCTATGCCTCAGGATTATCAAAGTAAGATTACTTATTTTGATGGTGCTAGTTCCTATACAACCCAAATGCACACCAAGAAGATGCAGGACTATTTTGAAAACTATGAAATTGATGATGATGGAGTAAGGATGAAGATCTTTGTTCAAAGTCTAACTAGTGATGTAAGGACCTAGTTTAGGTCTCTTACTGCAAATTCTATAGCTGATCCCGAGGCCCTATATCAATCTTCTTAAACAAATGGGAAAAGAAGAAAGACCCTTTACATATATTAACTGAGTATGACAATTTAAAAAAGGGTCCACAAGAGACTGTTCAAGATTATTGTGCTAGATTTAACAATACATACAATGCCATACCACAAAACCTTAGACCCCCACCTGACTTGGCCTTGATCAAATTCCCTGATGGATTTGAATCAGACATGGCATATCAATTGAGGGAAAGAGCCCCATTAAACCTAGCAGACATGCAGAATATAGCTGTTAGTGTAGAAGTAAACTTGATTGCCAAACGAAATCGAGCGAGAACAGAAAGAAGAACAACATTCAAAGAAGAACCTTAAGCATTTGAGCAAAAATTAGATGCAATCATCAAAGGTATGGACAGATTAGGAGATAGAGTTGAGACCATTGAAAGAAAATCATCCTGGGAAGGGCAAACAAGCAATATAGCCAGGAATCCTAATTTTAGAAAAAATCTGAACCAAAATGCTGGAAGGACTGGTCCTAATCAGCATATCAGACCTCCATTTCAAGAGAATTATGCAGAAGTCTCAACCTCTAGTGAACCAACAGAGGACCCCCACATCAACTTGATGGGTCTAGATAGTGAACAACATGTCTTTATAATGCAAGATGACCAAGAAGCCCAAGAATTTAAAAAATTTCAAACCAAATATGGCGAGTCGTTTGACTTCAGAGAAGGTTATGATGCAGCTGTATATGAAGTTCACAAGCAATACAAGTTGAGAAGTAGGACCATAGAGGTGCCAGAACCTGTCAAAACAAAGGATACTAAACAACCAAATAAAATAAAAGAAAAAGCCACCTTAATAGAACCTGCTGATGGAAAAGGCCAAAACCCAAAGGAAGTGACAGTAGAGGATATAACAAAGATACACCCTTCATCAAACAGCCATTAGTATCCTCTTCCTTAAAAGAGAATTCAAACAACACCCCTCAAAACGCTTCCAAAACAGAAATACTCCAGGACAACACTGATAATCAAGAGAAAATTTCTGAAAACACAGTTGAAAAAGGAAAATCTTCCAATTACAATACTAAAACCCAATCAGAAAAACCATTTGATTAGAGGCTGAAATAGCCAAGTTAAAGATATCTATCCCTCTCTCTGAGCTTGCTAAACATGATGTATACAAACAACAAATCAAAAGGTCACTGCAAATACTAGAGAAGTCGATGGAAAAACAGTAAATGGAGGTGTTCTACCCTTTTATGTCAGTCTACATATTCATGATATAGTCTTACACAATGCAATGTTTGATTCAAGAGCTTCACACAACCTAATGCCCAAATCCGTGATTGAGAAACTAAACTTGGATATCACAAGACCATATAAATATTTATTCTCATTTGATTCCAGTCAGGTCAAGTGTTTAGGCCTAATCAAAGATTTGTGTGTCTCTTTAGTCCAGTACCCAAACAAAACAATCTTGATGGGTGTGGTGGTAGCTGACATTCCACTAGAGTATGGCATGTTGTTATCAAGATCTTGGGGGGCCAAACTCCAGGGATCTTTGCAATTAGACATGTCCTATGCCACTATTTCAGTCTTTGGGAAACCAAAGAGACTGTACAGAGAAACTTTGATGAAATATGTGGTGAGTAGTGATGAAAAGCCTCAAAACTTCCCCATTTACTCAATCCATTCTGATATTGACTCTTTTATTTTGTTTAATGATGAAAGATCTCCTCCAACTGATAATAAGCCTTTGGCTTTAGAACAGGAGATAACCATGAATGAACACTTGGTTGCCCATACTCATGAAATTGTCAAAACAAATAGTACAACTATTATATATGAACAAATTCCTCAAACAAAAAACTTAGGTCCGCCCAATCCTAAAATGACTGAAACTCTTGATACTGGACACAAGCAAGAAATCACATGGTATTTAGAGTTTGATGGTTGAGCTAATAAGTTAGGAGCTGGGGCAGGAGTGTGGATTCACAATACACATAACAACCATGAAGAGGGTCATGCCTATAGACTGAATTTCAGATGTACCAACAATATGGCAGAATACGAAGCCCTCCTCTTAGGCCTTAAACTGATCAAATCCCTGGGAGCTACAAGAGTCTCAATTTTAGGAGACGCTGACCTGATCATACAACAGATGAAAGGCAACTTTGTCACCAATGACAATAGGTTAAGAGCTTATAGGTCTGCTGCCATAGACATACTCAATTCCCTCACCGAATCCGAGCTTGCCAAGATTTCTAGAAGCCATAAAATACACGCACACAGCCTGGAAACATTTTCTAGCACATGCAAGATGCCTTTTGAGACCAATCACCATTTCACTGCTGAGATAAAGCACAGGCCTGCTGTCCCTAACAATATCAAAGACTAGCAAGTGTTTGAAAATGATGTACAAATTAATAATTTCCTCACCTTACAGCAGGAATTTTCAGGCCTAAATATAGATGATGATGTCATGGATGACCAACAGAAACAAACAATAAGCCAAAGTTGGCAAACTCTAACAGCTGAAGCAGCAAAAAAGATATTGTGCCCAACTATCTTTGACCAGAAAAACATAGAAGAGCTGAAACAGATGCATTTGGAGGAAATAGCCAAAACAGAGGCCAAAATCATTGATTTAAAAGACAACTTTCTGCCTACTGGCCTAACTCCATTAGAAGACATGTTTGATGCAAATGACATCCCCAAAAATCCAAATATGCAACCCTTAAATGTTGTAATTGAAGACTGCAATATTGGGAAAGCAGAGAAGACCAAAGTCATTAAACTGTCCAAAAATATGCCACCTGATCAAAAACCAAAGTATGTGGATTTGTTCAAAGAGTTCCAAGATGTATTTTCTTGGAGTTATGAGGACTTAAAGTCCTATGACACCTCAGTTATTCGACATACTATTCCCTTAAAACCAAATCTAAAGCCTTTTAAACAGAGGTTGAGGAGAATTAATCCTGTGCTTCTCCCCTTGATTGAAAAAGAAGTAAAGAGAATGTTGAGGCTGGTATCATAGCACGCATTAGATTTTCAGAATGGGTATCCAATCTTGTTCCCACAAGAAAGAAAACAGGTGAGATTGGACTATGTGTTGATTTGAGAAATTTGAACGAAGTCTCCCTTAAAGACCACTACCCATTGCCAAAGATGGGCCATATTATACAAAGAGTAGTGGGGTCCTCAAGAATTTCATTGCTTGATGGCTTCTCAAGTTTCAATCAGATATTAGTTCACCCAGATGACCAAGACAAGATAGCCTTTACAGCACCCTGGGAACCTTCAAATATGTCAAAATGCCTTTTGGACTCAAAAATGCAGGTGCAACCTTTCAAAGGGCCATGGACATTTCTTTTACCAAGGAAATCCATGATTTCTTGGTTGTCTACCTTGATGACCTTACCCCTTTCTCAAAATCTAATTAAGAGCACCTAAAGCACCTAAGGCAAGTATTCCTAACCTGTAGGAAATATGGCATATCTTTAAACCCTAAGAAATTCCTATTTTGTCTAGAAGAAGGCAAACTTCTTGGCCATATCATTTCGAAAGATGGGATTAGAATTGATCCCGAAAGGATTCAAACCATTCTACAAATCCCTTATCCAAGAAACATCAAATAATTGCAAGCTTTCTTGGGAAAGATGAATTTCCTAAGGAGATTTATCCCAAACATGGCTGAGCTGATAAGGTTTCTAAGCAATATGCTCAAGAAAGATTCCAAGGTAAAATGGATTTTAGAAGCCAGGCAAGCCTTTGAGGGCATACAAACTACATTAACACAAGCACCAGTCCTCACAAGTCCACAATTTGATAAGGATTTCATCATTTTTTCATTTGCATCTGAACATTCCATAGCTGTTGTCCTTTTACAAAAGGATGACCAAGGAAATGAAAACCCCATTGCTTTTTTCAGCTGAGCCCTTAGGGAAGCGCCCCTGAAGTATTAAATCATGGAAAAACAGGCCTATGCCCTTGTTAAGGCCATCAAAGACTTTAGAATTTACATTTTATACTCCCATGTGATTGCTTATGTGCCAAGTGCTATTGTAAAAGACATATTAACTCAAGAGGGACTAGAAGGCAAAAGAGGAAAATGGGTTGCCAATATCCTTGAGTATGACATTGAGATAAAGCCCACCAAGCTAATAAAGGGATAAGGTCTAGCCAAACTACTGTCTGAAACAAATTTTTAAGCCTTAGACATTAATCAACTGGACAATGAACAGGAGATGGCAACTCCACAGATCAATGAGACCTTCTTGCAATCCCCATGGTATGTTGATATTTGTTTTATATTGTTAAACCTGTTTTCTCCCCCAGGATTGTCCAAGACCAAAAATATATTTTTAAAGATGAAAGCATCAAAGTTTTGTGTCTTAGATGGTGCCCTCTTTAGGAAAAATCATGAAGCAATATTGCTTAATCGTTTAACTCTGAACGAAACTGACAATGTTATGAAGGAGTTTCATGTAAGGGACTGTGGAGGGCATTTGTATTGGAAATCCACTGTTGACAAGATATTAAGGGTTGGTTACTATTAGCCCTCCCTCTTTGCAGATGTCAAGAAGTTTGTTGTTTCATGTCACAAGTGCCAGATCTTTGAAGGCAAAAGGAAGCTACTGCCCTTACCCCTTAAGCCCATTTCAACAGAGAAGCCTTTTCAACAATGGGGTTTAGACTTCATTGGAGAAATTCACCCATCATCTTTAGGCCAGCATAGATGGATTTTGACAGCCACAGATTACTTTACTAAGTGGATAGAAGCCATACCTTGTAGGCAAGCTAATGACTCAATCATCATACAATTCCTAGAGACCAATATCCTGTCTAGATTTGGTTGTCCAGAAAAGATCATTAAAGACAACGCAGCTGCCTTTAAATCCACAAAAATGATCAGCTTTTGTCACAAATACCATATTACCCTATGTCACTCCACGGCCTATTACCCTCAAGGTAATGGTCTGGTTGAATCATCTAACAAGAGCCTCATCAACATCATCAAAAAGGTCCTGGAAGAGAATAAAAATAATTGGCACAAAAAACTTGTCAATTCACTATGGGCAGATAGAGTGACTACCAAAAGATCCATTGGAACAAGCCCATATGAGTTGGTTTATGGAATGGAGGCAAAACTCCCCTCTTCTTTAGGAATCCCTGTGATCAAATTGCTACAAGAAATACAAGCAGAGCCTAATGACATTCAGAGAAGGATCAACCAAACTATTAACTTGCAGCAAGCAAGAGAAGAAGTATATCACAGAACTCAGATTTTGCAACACAAACTCAAAAAAATCTTTGATAAAAGAACAAAAGCTAAATATTTTTTCATAGGAAACAAAATGCTGAAATGGGACTCCAAGAGGGAAGATAAAGGGAAACATGGGAAATTTGATTTTCTTTGGAAAGGACCATTTGTGATCCAAGTTGTACAAGGTAATAATACCTATTTTCTCAAGATTTTGGATGGCACAGACACTAAAGAAGGCCCAGTAAATGGGAGAATGTTCAAACATTATTTTGATCCCCTTTGATGAACATAACACAACTACATATTGTGCATAAATATTTGTATTTTCAGCATTTTTTTTACAGCAGTTAGATAGGGAACCAAAGGCAGAAAATTTTGAAGAAAAGTCAAGGAATTGCACCAAGATTGGTGTATGTGTTAAATTACCACAAGAAATCAAAAAAAGGGGCTTGGGAAGTAGAAACATGACTGATAAGTACTCAGAGAAACCAGCAAGAGACAAAGCAGTAATTTTTTCACAAAGCAGCTTAAAGAGTACTCCATACAAGCTACAAAGATTGAGATCAAAGGTTTCCAGGACAAGTAAATTTCAGACTACAACAAGAATGGAAGAATAAGGAAATTTGACTTGCTATTCTTGGCTTTTCACCAGGAAAAGCCATCCCCAAGTCGAGCCACTGTTAGATTCCTATACCAATAGGTTTCATTTTTCATGATTGACAGTGGAAGTGCTAAATATGTTCATCCCTGCATGCTCCATAGGTTCCATATTTTGTATACAGACTAGGAAAATTAAAATATGAAAATAGGGTGTGCCCTAAAAGAATTATCAAAGGGAAAAAAGAGTCAATTAGTCAGAAAAAATAGTGAAAATGAACCGCAAATCAAGGACCAGGAAAGTGGCTAGTCAAAATGCCACTGCTATCTTATTTTTTCAAGTTCACCATGTGGAAGTATTGATGGATTGCCCAACTGTTTAATCTGGACCATGCCATGTTTAAATTTTTTGTTGCAGAATAGAGAATGATTCTTGTCCAAACAGCTCAAGCTTGGCATATGACTAGCTAGGTAGAGAATTTAAGGAGCCCAACCGCTTAATCTAGGCCCTTGGAAGAGATAAGGGTACATTTAGATAGGATGACAGTCAAAAGAAAAAAGAAGACAATCAGGGTTTGTTAATCTAAGTGCACCCAACCCAAGGAAGAAAAAATGTTAGAATTATTAAGATGGGTAGGTGGTGTGAGGTTGCAGAAACAAGGTCTTGATCGCCTAATGTATGATCAATCAGAGCTTATTTCATTAGTGACAGAAGTACCAAGGCAGTGTTTTGATGGAAAAATTTGGAAGCATGTATAACTCCCCTTCACTCCCCCTAAAAAATCTCTTACTAACATTCCCTAGTGGACCTTGGGATTTACCCAAAAAAAGCCACATTTCTTGTATAAAATCATTTCTCCATATCCCATTCAAATCACATGTTTAAGTTCCAGATCTTGAACTTGGCATCATTTCCCTTACATTTTCACTCCACCAAGTCATATTAACTCCTAATTTTACTATATAGCTCCCTAACTACTTTCCCATCCCTATTTTCTATCAAAACTATATAAAATCCCATTACATAATAATATCCCTTCCTTGGCACTATAGCCATCTTCTTCTGAGTCTGGGAGGTAGTATTCCATCTGGGGCTCCTACTAACCCATCCGCCTCCTAACTGGAGTTAGTCTGACATCTGGTCACACTAACAACCATTCCCCCTCAACCCTAACCTTACAAGACCCATGTTCCGCCCTTATCCTAAAGAACGCCATTTAAATATTTTGACCCGCTCGCTCATAATCCCATAAACCCACTTTCCTAAAGTTCCC
>APFE031290893.1:11692-38586 GCA_000404065.3 Pinus taeda
GCCGAAATTAAATAACTAATAAGGAGTCGCGGGACCCGTCCCTTATCCTTCGGCCGCTTTCTCTGTTCTGCCATCCGTACGATTGCCCGTGCCCTAGATCTACGGTGGGCGGGTCTTTTCCCCTCCGAACCTATCGACGGTTAGCGTCCGGGACATGGGCGGTTTTCTCGTCGTGCTCCCCCCACGCGTGACCTTCTCGACTGTGGTGGAGCCCCCTCCTCCCAAACCACCTGTGCACAAAAGCGGTGCGCCATGAAACCGGAAACTGCCTTCCCTTGTGTGATGTTGGCGCCACGTCTCCCCCTCACATCATCTTCGCTCTGCCAATGCTCTGCCACATTACCGCCACCTCACCCCTTTCTTGCTTGCGCCTTGCCACCGTGTCACTACCATGTCACCGCCCTGTCAGATGCCATGTCACCCATACGTACCCGGGACCCGTCGATGACATCATGCTGATGTCATGCCATGAAAGCGCCAAAATGTCATTTTTTGCATAAAAAGCCTGCAAACGACCATTTTGTTTCATTTCAATTAGTCCATTTGTAAAGCTCTCATTCACTCTTGTGACCGTTTTCACTCCCAAAGCTTGGATTCGACCAATCAAGCTGCCGCAACCTGCAATTCGACTCCATAGCTTGCCAGTGTACCAGCTCGTCCACCCTTGGTGCCGTTGAAACCAGGTATTTTCCCAAATTCACCTATTTGTCCCTATTTCACCATTTTCTCCATTTCATTTGCATAAAACTCTGCAAATTACCAAACTAAATACACTAAAGCACCTAAATGCTGCCCAAAATTCTCCAATCAACACTCTGTCTGAAGAATGCCCTATGAACCCGCGCCCACTTACAAATTTCACCATCAAAATATGGTTTAAAGGTTCATATTGCTAGCGGAAGCTTCATATGGCCGTGCATTGCCCCCTGTTACCATAATCCTTTGTAAAGATCCGATATTCAGCTCAAAAATCATCATTGTTTCCTTTGCAGTTTACCCACACAGCCTATCAACCCAGCGAAATTATCAAAGAGAGGAAAAGCGTACTTGAATTCTATGAATTTTCCTCTTTTATGATAAGCTACAGACAGTGAAGACTACTGCCTCAGTTCAAACTCATTTTCTAGATCCTTTGCAAATACTCAAATGTGATTTCCCTTAGTCTGCTTTCTCACTCATCTTCACTCCAAGTGCAAACATAGAAAATTTCAAAATGGCCACTCCATCAGCTCTAGACATCACTCCCATGAATTCACCAAACAAAGAGCTTGAGGCAATGGCCCTAGCTGACAAAGATTATTTTATTGAAGACCTAGTTAGGAATAGGAATCATTTGCATACCTATTGCGAGCTAAGAAACAGTTTCCTTAGCAACTCTGACATGTATGGAATATGGGAGTCCAATTTGCCACATTATTTCCTCCCCTCTGTCAATGTTTTTCCATAGATTATTCACCTGTGTGCTGCAAATTATGAACCAAATCAGAGAGTTGTCAAGTCTCCATCTGGGGGCATACTTTTTTATATCACTCCTAACTCCATCAACCAGATGTTAAATTTCAAGAAAACACACCTACTATATCCTTTCTCCATGAACACTTACTGGAAAATGCCTCCTCTTTCCCTGCTCCCAAGATTGAAAGAATTGCTAAGACATTTATGAAGGCAGATTGCCAACCTAAGGAGCCACCTCCATTCCTATATGACCATTTCAATGAGGTTGGCAAGCTACTAGTAGATATGATATCCTGTGTGTTAGGCTTCAAAACAAGTGAACATCTGGATGAGACAGTGCCAGTTCTGTTGTCTTCATTCACCCAATGGCAGCCTCCTTCTATCAAGTATAACTATGCCAAGTTCATAGCAAACAAAATTCATGAACAACTCATAAATCTGGATAGGGAGGGAATCTTCAAATAATCCTCATACATCTACCATTTGTTCTTGTATTATCAGTCTGAAAGCTTCCAGTGTCCCATCAAGAAATTGGATTCAAAAAGAGAAAGAAGATCTATTGTCCTCTGGTTATCAATATTCCATCAAGTCCAGCATTCTCCATACTCTTACTGTGAGTTTATTGACTAGTTTGTTTATCCAGTCTCCTGTCTCTTAATGAAAGCTCCTCCTCCTATAATATCTTATGAAATGCAGAAGATATTGCAGCTATATAAGAGCTACAAATTAGGTGATTGGTATCTATACCAGGATCACACTGTCATCATAATTTATGGCTGTGAGATTTTTTCTTACAGGCTCCCAAGATATGTACCAATGAGGCTATTTGCCTTGGAATACTACAGGTAGATTATCAATTCAGATCTGACTCATTTTCACAGCACCAAGAAGAAGGCTCGCCTGAAATTTAAAGACCTCCTAGGCCCCTTTGTCATGAACAGGAAGGAAGGTTGGCAAGATGCTGACCTAATACTGAAGGATCAACTTAAGTTGAAGAGAAGTTTTTGGTGGGTCCCTTATGACCCACTTGGATTTATTAGTGCCAGAAGAGTCAAATATAGATTGACACCCTATACACACTGCAAAATCCCACACATTGAAAATTATGCTAATCAAGATGCGTGGGTATAAGGCACTTTAGTTGGAGAATTCACTCAGGAGGAGATTATGGAACAAAATGTTAAAGACCTTGAAAAAACTGTTGACTTAGATTCTTTTGAGCAGGTAACATTCAAGTGACCACAGCAAATTGGAGAGGGCACATCAGCTGTTGCAGCTGCACAACACGGCTAAGCATTATCTTCATCAACAACAGGTACAACAAAAGGAAAAGAGCCAATGGATACATAACAGGTGACTACAGAACTGCCTGCTACTTCAAAGGAGCAGTCCCAAGAACAGGCTCCTCCACAGCAAACACAAGCACCCCAAATGCCAGTTTTACAGACTCCTGCCCATGATGAAAGAGGTAGAAAACGTGACAGAGAAGATTCCGCACTTGCCAGTGGATCTACACAGCAGCTTGAATCTAAGAGGCAAAGAGTTGATTCTCCATTTGAGGAGGAAATCAGTGAATATATCCTTGAATGCCCAAGGAAAGACAGAGAGGGAAGCCAACAAACACCTACTAGCTCTTTCGAGCAAGAGCTAGACAGACAACATACCATGGAGGTGTCTTCCTCCACACAACAAAACAAGACACCAGCTAGTGTCAAAGCTAGCTTCAAAGAGAACAAAGCTTAAAATGGGCTACTAAGAATGCAATTATATGACCAGTTCCTAAAAGCAACACCTTCCAAACAGGAAAGATTGATGGTAGCATATGATATCAAGGAAGAGAAAATGATTCTTAGCCACTTCAAACCCAAAGTTCAGTAGCCACAGACAGCTGTGGACTATGTTAGGACAAATTTGCAGGTCATGGCCAAAGACATCCACCCCATGGGCAAAATTGAGCTACATAAGTAGACTTGTGAGATGGTCTATGCTACATTAGCAGACAAGGCCACATTGGCTCATGAATTAAAGGAATCATTGAAGAACACTACCACTCAGTTAGATTTGGAAAGAATGTCCTCCATAGCTAAAGACAACAGAATTAAAACATTGGATGACATTATTGTTGACCTAGGACATGATCCTAAGGATACCAAGGGTGTGAGGGCCCTCATGAAGAAAAGGGATGATGATATTGATGCATTGAGAAAGCGATTGAGGTTGCCTCCTACTGAACAACCTCAAACTGCAGATTTAATACAAGAGAAAGAAACTGAAGATACATTAGATTTGATGATGAAAATGAATCAAAGAGTAATCCAGATGGAGGAAGAATTAGAAAAAGTAGTCCAAAGCAAGCAGGGAGGGGAAACCTCCCACCCACCTCCAGCAGTTCTAGCTAATGTCCCTGTTCCTCCTACACAGTGAACAACAATCCCAGCAACAATAGCAGAAGAAACTACAACAACATCTGAATCAAGCATGAGCATGGAAGAAATGATGAAAGCTGTCAAGGAGCTCGAGCTTCAGGCTACAGAGATAGAAGAGGCCAAAGAGAAATTTTCCAATCTTGAAGAAAAGTATGACAAGTCTAAAATGACAGTAGCTGAAAAAACCAAGGAAACTAAGGCCTTGAATGACAAAATTAAAGCCTTGGAGAAAGAGCTAGCTTTAGACAAAAACCTTATTGAAATAAAGAAGATTTTGTGGGCCAAATAAATCAGTCAATCACTGGCCAATGGAGGTCAATTCAAGCCATGTATGAATAGGTAGAACTAATTGGCAAAGCTCAGTTTGAAACTTAGAGAGCCAAAACAACATTGGGAAACATGCTTGAGTAGGCCAACAAAATGATCAACTTCTTAAATCATCAAATCAGGGTAGAATTGGTAGCATTACAAATCATGAATAGAACAGATGTCATACTGACAGCCAAGAAAGTGCTGACATTAAGAAGTTTTATTCAAACTCTAGAAGCAAGATGTCGGGAAATCCAAAAGAATGTAGATAATTTTGAAATAAAGCTTGCACCACTGCAAACCGGAGGATTTCCCAGCTTATTGACCAGCGCTGGAAAGTTATTAACACATGACCAATATGCAACCAGGCTCAATAATTATGTCACAAATCAGCTCACTGCTTCATCAAGTTCTCCAGCACAGGCAAGACCACCTTCAGGACAGACTCTCTATGATAAGCTAGAAAACTTATTTTACATGGAGCATGAAGTTAACCACCTGTTTGAGATGCCACACAACTATTACAAATATATAGAAGCGGATGAGACACTCATCAAGATCCAAAGGCATCAGCTTCCTCCTGAAGATTGGTGGCAAGCAATGCTGGCCATTTTACCTAGGTGACATCAGTCTTTGGCTCCTTTTTCAATTTTCAAATTCCATGTGAGCTACAGGTCAATAGTAAGCACCGGATAAAGCGCAAGAAAGAACATGTGGAGCAAGTCAAACCAATGACAAAGCAAAGCACTGGAACAGCAAGCCATAAAAGCTTAGATTTTGAAAACACAACCTCAGCCGACTCAAATGGACGCAAAAATCAACATTTTCTGACAGAAAAGAACAGTTGTTACATTTGTATTTACTTCAGCATTTACTTTCTCACCAGCCACTCCTTAGGAGTTGGTGAAAGAATTTATGAGTTAATAACTCATCCTCTAGATATTTTGTATCTCCTTTTTGTATATATACATCCCCATAGAATGTATTTGGGGTTGGTTGGTTGATTTGCATGACTCCTGGACTTGTGCTGTAATTTGTGAAAGATTTCTATAATCAAAGATAGCTGAAGGCTTGGAAGAGGAAATTGTCTGGTGTGGTTTTAATGCCTGAAGAGTGCCTATGGAATTCCCGTGCTTCTACATGGTCTAATAAGTGTATCTATCTCTATTTGTTTTTCATTTTACATATGTCATGGTATAAATTATAGAAAGAAAGAATAGCTTAGAACTTGTTCAACATCACTCTATGCTCATTTTATGTGATCTCTATATGTTTTTCTTCTGATTTAGGCATAAATATTAAATCTGCATGGCTCATATTTGCTCTATTTCATTCATGTATGACTGTAATGTAGGAATTCTTGATTTCTCCTATATGTTGTTCACCCACATTCCCTCTGTCAACTGAGTGAGAGATTCTTAACTGCCTTTCATCTCTAACCTCCATTTCATCCCCCTTTCAGCTCTAATATTGTTCCGTGTGTAGCTATCCTACTCCATATTCCTCTTTTGACCAAGAAAACGCACGAGCAGCTCTAAGCCATGACTCCATGCCCAATGGTTTGCATTTCTCATAGTTTGCAGTCTAACTCTACCTAAATATATTCATCCTTCCCACCAAAACTTAAACAAAACCCAAGAGTATCATATCTAGCCTAAAATCACCCCTTAAACAAAGCTAAATCCCAAAGAGAGAGCCCTCTCTGACTGCTGGTACACTAGGACCTGCAGTCCAAAGCTTGGTTTGTGGTTACCTCAATCGTGTTCCATTAGGATTCAAAGGGAACAACCTAAGTGATAACATGTAGAAGCAATGAATATCTTATGAAGTGTTAGATCAAAAGAAAATATGCATGTTATGGGTTTTTGATGCTTAGCTTGATCTGAACTAAGTATACACCTGAGTGTTTGATAATGGATGAGATCTAATGATGGATTAGAATCATAATGGCTTATGATTATGTGATCTGATAATGGATGGGGTAGATGTGATTGCTAACACACGTTTTATCCTTTATATGTTATGATCTTGATATGTCTGAAGTCAGGAGTTGGAGTGATGTTATAAGTAAAGATTTGTAGATCTATACACTGATGCACTTTGGTGAAGGTGCATATACATGCTGGTTCGGCTCTTCCAAGAAGCGCATACAAAAGAAAATCTTGATGTTTAGGGATGACTAATATATCAGATCAATACTATTATTATGTTGTTTTATTACTATTGTTTGTCAATGATTTCTTCGTAGATCTAAAATTATAACTAAATGTATAAGGAAATTGAGTCTGATTAATTGATTGATTGAGAAGGAAGGGTGATCCTTGTTGCTATCTATTTAGAACTATATAATATGACAGTAGATCTTCAGAATGTCACTGATTGGTACAATTTGTGGTTCAGAGGATTTATGATTAAGTATATTTATAGATATACGCAGGTTGGGCTAAAGGAAGTAGCATATAAATGCAGGTTGGATTCATTGAAGGAGTGTATACATTTTGACACATGCCTTTTGAAGTTACAGTTAGTTCTAATTGTTGATGAAGTGATCTAGGTTTAGATTTGTGTACTGGTTACAATGATCTCTCTGTTCCAGTTGTTTGGTTGAATTTAATTAATTTCAAATGAATAGTCGATTTGGTTGTGTTAGAGGTTCGGTGGTTGATTGATTCAGTATGTCAAAGGTTTCAATGATTGTATGATTCAGTATGTCAAAGGTTTTAGTGATTGATTGATTTAGTACACCAGAGGTTTCAGTGATTAATTGATTCATTTATGATTATATCAGAGGTTGATGATTGGGTTTCAGTTATATCAGAAATTGACTGGGTTTTAGTGATTGGTTGATGCAGATGTATTTGATGGTTGTATTGCAGTGGTGATTGATTTTGATCTTCAATGTTACTAATGGGTCCAAAATGAAAATTTTATGAAACATGGCCTTCATATTGTAGTATTGTGTACCAGGAGTATCCATTGTGAAAATTTATGAAACGTGGTTCCTGGAGGATATAGAGGTTTAGAGCCTTTAGTGAGGAAGTCAAAGCTTCCTTCCAATAGTGGTTGGTGATTTGATCAAGGGGTTGGAGCTCCCTCCTAGTATCAGCTAGAGAATGAGTGAAGGTTGTAGCCTTCTATAGGTTGGAGCCTATGTACTAGTAAATATATTGGCTAGTACAAGAATTAAGGGGTTGTAGCACCCTTCTAGAAGAAGCTAGGGAATGAGAGAAGGTTGTAGCCTTCTGCAGGTGGGTACCTACATACTGGTATGAGTCTCCACTAGTACAAAATTGTAAATAGATTTTCTTATTATTAAAAGAAGATAGAGATGGTAGTAGTTGGTGGTTTTCACCCACATTAGGTTTCCACCTTAAATCCTGGTGTTCGTGTGTGTTTCTTACGTGTGATGGTTTATTCTATTATTACTACACATGGTCACTGTTTATTGTTTAATAAAGTACTGATGTACTAATTAAAGATCAACATATGATGAATTAACGAAATCATAAGTTCATTGGATACACGTTTCTTGCCTTAAGAATAGTTGTGTGCACACACGAGTTCCCTTCACTGAAGTAGCGTATATAAATATAATTATGGAAATGAAAAATTTATTGATTTGTAAATATTGATTCACCCCCCCTCCCCTCTCAGTATTATTTTCAACAATTGGTATCAAAGAAGGTCCTTTGGCATAAGCTGGATCACCTGAAGGAAATCCGTAGTAACAATGGAAAAGAAGCAAAAGAAAAAAACACCTCAAAAGAAGAAGACATCTCAAAGGAACTATGACAGTGGGAGAGATGATTGCCCACTATGTGGCATCAACTCTTCAGATTTAGAATCCTTTCAGAATGAAGATGAACAAGCAAAAGAGTTATCAGGTATGAATTTATTGTTCTCTGGTGATACATTTCTCTGTTCATTTGAAGATAATGAATGTGACAGTGAAACAACTGAATTTTCTCTTATGGGTGAAAGAGAAAGAAATCAAATAGAGGAAGAATTTGAAAAGCTCACATATACAATTAGAGATCAAAAGGATCTAATTGATAAAAGGGAATGTGCCTACATAGAAGAAGTTACTAGGTTAAAAGCCTAGCTGGAGGAAGGAAACAAAATAAAGAAGAAGTACAAAGAAAAGGAAGATCAATGTCAAAGGCTGTAGGATGAAGTGACATCATTAAGAAATGAGGTGAATGAAAAGGACACAACAACCAAGGAACTTATAGAAAGAACCAACTACTATGAAGGTCTTCAAGCTATGGTCATCTCTCTAAAAGAAGATCTCAAAAATTCAAATAAGCAGAATGAAGAACTACTCCAAACATTTGAAGAACAAGAAAATGAAGTTCTCAAATTAAGGCAACAAGTGGAAGAGGGAAGAAAAGCTGAAGAAATCATGAAGAAGAAGCATCTTGAAAAGGAACAACAATATCAGGTTGAGGTAAATATACTAAAGGGTAAATTAGAATAAAAGAATAAACTTTTACGATTTCAAGATAGTACTATGATTTTTGATGATATTCTTAGTAATCAAAGGTGTCTTGCCATCAAATCTGGTCTTCATTTTCATTAATCTGTTAAAGGTGAATCTAGCTCACAAATCGAAGCAAGGAACTCTGGTGCAAAATCTGAAATGCTCAACAAGCAGATAAGCGGTCAACCCCATCAACAACCAAGGAAAGAAAGTCTTCAAAGAAAATCATTTACTCCTAACTATGGAAGTGTTAATCGATTCTTTCCTCTGATGAATGATGTTGAATGTTTTGTATGTCATAATTTTGGACATGTTGTAGCCAGATGTAGAAGTAGAATGGTTAAAGCTAATAACAATCACATAGAAAGATCATCAACTTCCAGGTACTTTGAGGGATATTGTTTTTCTTGCAATATTTTTGGTCACAAAGCCATTGATTGCCATAAAAGGAATATGAAACTTATAAGATGTTATTCTTGTAACAAGTTTGGACATATAACAAAAGAGTGTAGGCGCAAATTTCAGCCAACATACCAAAAGAAACAAACATCATCACACTCCAAGGTATGGAAGAAGAAGAAAGTATAGCAGAAATATGTGGCATAGCTCCGTATGCACATAGAACAGACTCAGGAGGAACTATGAAATTTTAGTGTTCTAATTCTCATATGTAGTTCTCATGAAGACGAGTCATGTGTATACGTGAGTTAGAAGATGCACAGTCACGTATATGTTGGTTTTATGAAGAAGCAGTGGGACAAACTTAGAAAAATGATCAGATATGTTTCATAAAATTATCAAATATCTTTTATGTCTTGATGATTGATGACTACAGTCTGTGGATGTTACTTACAAGTACTTTTCATCCTCATATTTTGTTGATCACTTGATGTATATCTTATTGATGATGATGCCTTGATATTTCTTATTGATATATGCAATGATCAGATCTAACAGTAAATAGGTGGCACACATTTAGGTGGAGAATATGTTATGCTTGTAATAATGGATTGCTGGCATTATGTTTAGAAGTCTTTGGTACCTAATGATTCTTATCAATGGCGATTATTCTTATGTGGCTAAATTTTTTAAAAGATACATCATGCTATGTCGCGGTTATGAGTTTCCTATGATGAAGTCTCATATCATACTTATAGTACTTGAGATCAAATTTATGGATGATTGTTGATGAAGTTTTGATAATGCATATAATACATATATTTTTCTTAAATGGTGATCTTCATAAGGACAAGGAGAAGTACAAATCTTGAGTAAACAACTTCATTATTTGATGATGAGCCACTCATTTCTTTTATGTTGCTATCAACATGCCTACAAAGATGCATAAAGTCCATATGGTGAAGTTATGATGCAAGATTCCTATAGTTCTTGGTTCTCACATGGTTGAGGATTATTGTTGTCAATGATATCAAGAAATATTGACAAATGACTATGAACTCATGGTTTTCTATATACATATTGTTGGATACACATTATGATTAGATACATGGATGATTACTTATGTTGCATATTGATAGATATTGTTGGTTAGCCAAGAGAATGGTGTTGTTATAGGTTCCATATCCATTTGGAGACATTGCTTACTTATTCACATAATGATGATGACTTATTACTTTATGATGATAGGCTTGATACTCACATATGTTGATTGTCATGGTTGATTCTTATCAAATGTGGGATGTTTCCAGGTAATGTTACATGGTTGATACATTGAGGGGTCTTGTGGAAAGATCATGCAGTTCTTGATGATGATGCTATTATCATAGATGATGAATATGGTGTTTTCACATACATATGATATGATGTGAATGATTTTGTGTTACTGTTTGGAGATATGACATATAATATTATGATAAGGCTCTTTCTACTAAGGAAACAGAGCAAGTTGATCTTGATGAGATGAAGAGGATGAGTTGATATCTAAATGTAACATACTTTGTCACTTGTTGATGATAATTACATGGTCATATCTTGGGAACTAATGGTGGACATATACAAGTTGTTGGTCTCGATGTTGTTGATAGATGATTGCGGTGCAGTTCATATATGTTCTATGATAGTTGACGATGACTATCATGGTCTTGTTTAGACCTTTGGTCTCTGTTATAAATAACATTTGATGTAAAGGTCATATAAAGACCCATGATGCAATATGTCTCTATCTTTTGTAGTCTTTTAGTGAGTCCCTCTTCGTCATATGACGTAATTTGTACCCCCACTATGCATGGGAAGGATGATGTAATAATTACTATATTTGAATCAAGTAGAAATAATTGGTATATCCCCACTTGGTTGGGTAGATGAGTCAAATTTGGTATATCCCCACTCGGTTGGGAGATTGATGTATGTATGAGTCATTGGTGATAGGAAGGTCATAATCACATAGTTAAGTTACAAAGTCATGTTATTCTTTTGGAAAATATTTCTGCAGAATCTGCATGTGCTCAGGGGGAGCATGGATGGTATAGTGCATTTCAACATCTACAAAGGGGGAGTTTAATTCAAAAATTTAGCATGTGCCTAGGGGGAACATGATCAATGTTCATATTCAACTATTTAGATATGAAAGCCTTCATTTTGGTCAGCTCTTTTCCCTTGATATCAAAGGGGGAGAATAACTTGGGCTTCCCTTTTCCCTTGATGTCAAAGGGGGAGAGTATTTTCATGTTTCTTGTTATCTCTAATAACTTCTACAGCTCGCAGTAATCAACACCAACATGGTTGGCATCAAATACAAAGGGGGAGATTGTTGGCATTATGACACATGTGTTGTACTTGATGGAAAACAACTTGTAGCATAAAAACTCACTTGTATATGGTGACTAGATGAATCTACATGAGAGATATCAAATGTAATAGAATGCATGGCAGTTGTGTTTACAGATGTGACAAAATGTAGGTTAGTTAAAAGGAATCAGTTCAAAAGTAATGTACAATGACAAATCACATTATAATAGGTCTATTAATAGAGAACAAAGTAATGGTACAAAAGAATAGGATGAAGGAACAAAGGACTCCAAATCAAAATCAAGAAGTTGAAGAAAAACGACATTTTCAGGTATGTTAAGTTGCATACGTGGGTTCACTGTACAAAAAGAGCGTATACATATGCACGCACTTTTATAGAAGAAAACGCATGTATGGGATGAAAAATTAAAGAAATTAAGGTGAAAGAATACCAAGGGTCAATACCATGCTATTAGCCCGCAATATTGAGTGGAGTAACGGTTATTTGATCCTGTCTAAGAATACCACAGGCCCTAAGTGTTGCTTTCATCCGAGGTATTGAGAAAGGATAAAACTATATAAGGAGGAGAAGATCAAAGGGCTATGTGTGGAAGCAATGAATTTCTTATTAGATCAAAATAAAATATGCATATTATGGGTTTCTAATGCTTAGCTTGATCTAAGCTAAGTATGTACTTGAATGTTTGATAATGGATGAGATCTAATAATGGATCAGGATCATAATGACTTATGATTATGTGATCTGATAATGGATGGGCTAGATTTGATTGCTAACACATGTTTTATCCTTTGTATGTGATGATTTGGGCATGTCTGAAGTCGGGAATTTTAATGAATTTATAAGTAATTATTTGCAGATCTATACGCTGATTTGCTTTGGTGAAGGTGCATATACACGGTGGCTCGACTCTTCCAAGTAGTGTATGCAAAAGAAAAGCTTGATGTTTAGGGATGAGTGATCTATCAAATCAATATTGTTGTTTTGTTGTTGTATTACTGTTGTTTGTTAATTGTGTCTTCTTAGATCTGAGAGTAGAACAGAATGTATCAGGAAATTGAGTCTAATTGATTGATTGATTGAGAAGGAAGGGTAATATGATAATGGATCCTCAAAATGTCACTGATTGGTACAATTTGTGGCTCAGAGGTTTTATGATTCAGTATCTTTGGAGATATACATAGGTTGGGCTAAAGAAAGTAGAGTATAAACGCAGGTTGGATTCATTGAAGGAGTGTATAGATTCTGAAACATGCCTTTTGAAGTTACAATTAGTTATGGTTGTTGATGCAGTGATTTGGGTTCAGATCTGTGTATTGGTAATAATGATCTGTCCGTTCTAGTTGTTTGGTTGAATTTAATTATATTTGAATGAATGGTTGATTCAATTGTGTCAAAGTTTCAATGATTGTTTGATTTAGTATGTGAGAGGTTTGAGTCATTGTATGATTCAGTATATGAGAGGTTTTAGTGATTATTTGATTCAGTACACTAGAGGTTTTAGTGATTGATTGATTCAGTTATTATTGTATCAGAGATTGATGATTTGGTTTCAGTTATATCAAATATTGATTGGTTTTTTTTTATTGGTTGATGTAGATGTACTTGATGATTGTATTGCAGTGGTGATTGATTTAGAGCTTCAATGTTACTAATGGCTCTAGTATGAAAATTTATGAAACGTGTCCTTCATATTATAGTATTGTGTACCAGAAGTATCCAGTGTCAAAATTTATGAAACGTGTTGCTTGGAGGGTACCGAGGGTTGGAGCCTTTAGTGAGGAAGTCAAAGCTTCCTGCCAGTAGTGGCTGGTGATTTGATTAGGGGGTTGGAGCTCCCTTCGAGTTGCAGTTGGAGAACATCTGAATTGTAGCCTTCTGTAGAACAGGACCTACGTACTATTAAATATATTGGCAAATAATATAATTAGGGTGTTGTGGCTCCCTTCCAAAAGAAGCAGGAGAATGAGAGAAGGTTATAGCCTTCTGCAGTTGGGTGCCTACGTACTCATATGAGTCTGCACTAGTACATGATTCTAAATAGATTTTCTTATTATTAGAAGAAGACAAAGACGACAGTAGCAGGCGGTTTTCACCCTCATTGGGTTTCCACCTTAAATCCTGGTGTTCATGTTGTTGCTTATGTGTTTCGGTTTATTCTATTATTACTACACATGGTTACTATTTAATGTTTAATAAAGTATTGATGCACTGATTGAAGATCAATATATGATGAATTAACTAAATCATAAGTTCACTGGATATATGGTGGTTTCCTTAACAACAGTTGCATGCACACGCAAGTTCCCTTCACTAAAGCAACATATATAAATCTGATTATGGAAATCAAAAAGTTATTGATTTGTAAATACTGATTCACCCCCCCTCTCAGTATTATTTCCAATAGGTTTATGTTTTATGCAGGCACATGAATAAACGTTAAAGTGTCATTAGTAAAGATTTATTATTTATTAGTTAATATTTTATGTTTTATCTAATCATGATATCAAGTTCTCTAACAAAACAAATGGCAGGAAATGATGGTGGCTTGTGAAAATGAGAGTTGGTGTTTAACATTGTGGCATATAAAGATTTGCTGGTCCATGCAAATTGAGGAATTCCAACTATAAGATGATCCACTGATGGAAATAATGATCATAAAAATATAGAGATTGAGAATTCATGGGTAAACGATATCATGATGATTATAATAGCTTATAGCTAGCTATATTGCATCTAATATGAATTTTTATATGTCATATTTTATGACAATGATCATGGGATGGACTCCCTTATAACCATCGAGTAAGGGGTGAACACCCTCATGAGCATTCAATAATAAAATTAAACATTTGTTGGTTTTCACCTTGTGGGGTTTGTAGGGTATATTGGTGTCTAATGATGTGAATGTTCATTGTGACATTTTTATGATTTTAATCTCTTTCATGATGTGATTTTTATATTGTCAAGTATTTTGTTTACTAATTGAACTAAAAGAATCATGGAATCGATGCATAGTTATAGCAGGAAATTTAAGTTAATATGATACAACAAAGGCAGTTAATGGTTGCATAACTCACTATGATTTTCACTATGTAATTCTCTATGTAATTAAGATGTTTATTCTAATTATCATTGAGGTGATATAAAAATTAATTTATAAAGTTACACATTGCTAAATGCTGAAAATTTTTCCTAAATCCATGCATTTTCATGCGAGGTTAACGTGGGATGTTACATAAAGTGTAATGAGTGTATCTACATTAGTGAGAATAATGGAAATTGAAATAAATAATATACATCAAGGTAAATTGAATATCAATTCACGATAGCAAGAAGTGACTCATAACCTATTCACATGGTTTCAAACAAAGTTTCTTTTCTTAGAACGACATTGAAATTTTCCTTATTTGTTGCTCCCTGTAAAACATTAAACATATATGAATTAATAAATTATTTGAAACATGTTATATAATATTCTTAACTATATTATTAATGAAATTTCAAAAAAAGAAAAAACTCATATTGAATAGTATTTTTTCATTCACCTGATTCATCATTCTACAATTTTTCTATCATAATTTTATTCTATTTTGAACATAAATTAGAAATAATATTATCTACCTTTTCCATTTTGTGGCTCTGCATGACACAAACCAACGAATACATATTATTTAAACTTGCATATCATTTAAAGTTATTAATTTTGTAAAGAATTTACAAAGAGATTTCCTTCTCTACATTTTTTGATGTGTTATCACTGGGTTGATCAATATTTTTGTTACTTGAGACCTTCTAAGACATTTTTATCAATATACAACCCATAAAATTCAATATAGATGATCTGAATGGAAAATTGCATCAACCCATGGTATTCATCCACCCATGGAATTTACCCATGGTATTGTGTGGCATGCGCCCATGGTATTTATCCACCCATGGTATTGTAAGTGACATCCACCCATGGAATTGACCTGTGGTATTGTGACATCCACCCTTGGTATTCATTCACCCATGGAAGTGATCCATGGTATTGTGACATCCACCCGTGGTATTCACTCACCTATGGAATTGACCCATAGTATTGTAACTAAAAAATATTATAAGTAACAAGTCACATTTTGTAAAAGTACAGATTGTCTACCACAATGTAGCCTTTATAGGTATTATCCATTTTAATAAAAGGTTCCTTTGTGGTTTTCTTTACTGTGTGTTTTGTCATTTTCTTTCTAGCATTGCAATCCTTTAGATCTTGGGGGCTTTCCCACAAGATCCATTTCAATCTTTTAGATGTTGGGGGCCTCCCCCCAAGATCTAGATCAATAGAATCCATTAAAAATATTTTACAAATAAATCAAATAATTTTCAGCTAAAAAAGCTCTAGCAACTAGTGTGTTTTTCTAAATCAACACACTAGTGCATTCAGAACATTAAACGCACTAGTTGTTTAACTGTTCGACGTCATCATGGAATTTTTTTTTCACTTTGAATTATTATGGTGCAATTTGTAAGGATAAATACACATAAATGATTTAACATTGTTATTTGGAAGAGGCATGTCGGCGCATTATATTACACCAAGAGCAACTATTAACACATTAGACATAATATAGAGTATTATAATATACAAGTGCATTGTATTACACAGGGAGAACCAATGTGTTATAATTCAAAGGGTGCTCCACGAAACTTATAGTCATCTTAAAAAAAAGTAAAGAGGGCCGACAGGGTTTGGATCTAACTCAATAATTGATTTCCCCACTTTAAATGCCAAACACCCTATATATATTAAGTACACAAAAAAATTTAAATATAAAATTCATAAATTAAAAATCCCTAATTGTGAAGTGGTAGAGGAAGTTAAAACCTAAGGTCAAATTTTCCAGGAAGAAACAATGGTTTAAGGTAAGCATTGATATTTTTTTATTTATAAAAAAGGTGCACCAATATTTTTGGGGCACTAAATTTTTTAATACATTGACATAATACAATTTTTGTAATGCAACAATGTGTTTTCTATTTAAAATCATCAGTTCTCTAATTGTTATATGAACACTGAGTTGGTTGAATTCATTTTCATTTTTTAAAATTCGGAAATCGATGCTTAGTGGTGTTTTTTTTTTTTTATTGCATTGGTGTGTTTTTGTAAAAGACCATCGACATGATAACTTATTTTTTCAAAATGTCAAAAACCTATGTGGGTATTATTTGAACACCATGGTGCTGTCAATTTTTAAAATGTATTAGTGTTATTTGTTCATATAAGTCAATTGGTTGGGTTTAAAGCTATCTAAAATTCTAATTCACATAAAATGGCATATTAATCTCATATTATCCTTATTGATGCATCCACATGAATTATAGTAGTTCATAGTATACATTTTCTGCTTAAATTTGCCTTATTCTTGGAAAATGGTTTGAAAACTATATTGAAATTTGGATTGTGGTTATAAGGTTTTTGATATGAATTTGGATATTCTCACAAATTTTTATTACTTATTTTTCTCAAATATAAGAACGAAATCTCAATGACATGAAATGGACAATTCTTCAAATTCTAGCTTACTCCATATTATTGATCAAAGTCCTTCACAGAGTTCTCCCCTTCCATCTCCAATAAGTTTCGATTTTACTTATATTTTGATTATCTAATTGAATTTATTTTCTTTAATCCATGTCAATTTGGGTAAAATTGTATCCAAATTTTCAAGAACCTGATTCATAATCAAGTTGAGATGCAGAAAATATTACTCCATATTTTCAAAATCATCGAAAGATGTTATTACCAATAGCATATCACAAGTAGTTGGTAGATGAAAATGGGAAACCTCTTCACCTTTCCAATTGGAACATGGCATCTTCTAGGCATAATCCTTTATCAACGATGGTAATAATTGTTTGTCATAATGTAATTTCAAAAAACCAATTGCATTCATGTGCTTACTAATATCATTGATATTGTATTAATTATGTTCAATATTTTTGAAAAATATGATTTTAGTGATAATGAATGAGACACTTACCATATTCTAGAGCATCCCACTATAATGTCAACATGAGAGAAGGTTACATTAAGAGAAAGAATCGGAGAGGAAGCATACAAATATTGGTTGAATCAACCACCTATTCAATTCCCACTATATCCATTTCAACAATTAGGAATGACTACAACAATAACAGTTCTTCATCAAAAGATGGAAATGGAGGCAATCAAATGGAGGATTTTATTGATGATTACTTACGGGATATGACTACCATGGAGTCAATGTTGTTAGATGCATTCCATAAAAATGAGCTATGTGATGATGCTCATATCATTGATACCTTATTTGAATGCCTAAAATTTTCTTCCACCACCCCTCTCTTTGGACCTGGCGGCAAGTCAAATTCTACTCATCTTGGTACAATGATGTCTTTGTATGACATGAAAATAAATTTTGAAATTTCAAATTCATGCTTCTCAGCAATATTGAGGTAATTAGCCAGCATGATTAATCAAGCTCCTTATATTTTGTCACATAACCAAATTTTAAAATGGTTAACTTTATGAATGTTAAATATTAGCATTGTATAATTATATTCCCCACCAACTATAGGATATTTAAACATAAGGTTATTCCAAGTGATAATGTCTTGTTGGGTAGCTGCAAAGAGGAAAAGTCATTGTTGAAAATGTTGGGTGTTGAGTATATACCATATCATTCATGTCAGAATGATTATATTTTATATAGATGAGAATATGTAGACAAAGAGATATGTATGAAATGTGGGCATCATAGGTACCATAATTAAAAAAATGCATAAATCACATGGTCCTCCTCATAAGATATTGAGGCACATTCCTATAATCTCAAGGATTGTAATACTCTTTCATTGCAGAGAATTATTTATGTTGCAGGGATGAGATGCCTCATGCAAAAGTGAGTCGGGATTTAATTGAGTCACAATAGATTCAATAGCCATGAAGCATATAGAGGACACAAGGCTTGGAAAATTCAAGTATAAAGTACAAAGTCTACAACTCCGCATAGCCATGGATGGCGTTGACTTGTATTCCCTCCAAGGCACAAACTATTTTTCTTGGCTTGTAGTAGTGATAAATAACAATATCCTCCCATGGTTGTCAATGGAGAATGAACATGTTATGTTGCCTCTCATAGTTCCTAGTAGAAGAAAATTGAGGAACGTGGATGTCTACTTACAACGATTGGTAGCTGAATTAAAGGAATTGTGGGAAGGGATACATGTGTATGATTTATCAAGGCCCATCACAACAGAGAGAAGTTTTATGTTATATGGCATATGTGCTTACAACATACATGATTATTCAAGATTAGGAGTTTTCTCTAGTAAATTACATTCCTATTGATTTGTTTAATAACAATATTATTTCACATATTAATTTAATTCGTTTAAGTTATTCAAATCTTCAAGGTCGCTAACATGTCGACCTGTATACAATAATTTTGTTGGTCTTGTAACAAAAGGGTATCATGAATGTAAATGTTTTGAAACTTCTCTGAATGCTAGGTGGTACAACCACCTACGAAATTGAGTGTATGACCGCTCTAGGGTATACCTCCTAGAAGAACACCCTTACATAATAGCAACATCTGCTTTCAATGGTAAACCCGAGAGAACACAAAGGCCTGCAATAATTACACCAGCTAAATGACTTAGAGCATATGAGAGAGAGAGGGTTAAGAAGTTTACATAAATTTTTGATTCAAATGAGGAGCTTATGTTTGATGATTTAGAATTCTTCAACACATATGTTGAGAAACTTCCCATTAGGATGAAAATAATTTTTTTATTTTATCAGCTCCCATATTGGGAGCATCTTAAGATTGCCCACTTACTAGATCCCATACATATATTTAAAATTATTTCATCTTCTTTATGGAGACACATATCATTGGATCAATGTGAGACATTAGCTATTAGGAGAGATCTTATTTCTTCAAAAACTAAAAAGAAATATTGGGCAAGACAAGAAACTAGAGCAGAGGTTGGTCCCTCTTAGTCTTTAAAAGAGGGTGATACCCCGTGCATTTTAAAGAAATGTGATATTTCTTTGGAAAAAGAATTTATAATGAGTGTGAGGGTGCCTGCTTTATATGGGTCTTCACTATGGGGTTTCTTCACTATGGAATATTGTTTTTCATGGTTGAAATCACATGACCGTTTGAACCTTCTAAGAATACGTATGTCAAAAACATGATTTTTTTTTATTTTATTTTTTTTATGTAATGGGATATTTTATAATTAAGTTTTATATAATGTATCATTCACTATGCAGTTTCATTATCCTTTGCTCATGAGTGGGTGTGTGAAACATGACATCCAAGACCTACGATCTGTCATATCTAAAATATCTACATTTGTATGTTGTGTCATCTCAAAGGAGCTTCATAAGGCTATATTTACACAGTGTTGTTGATGAGTTTCATGGACGTGCAAATTCATGACGAGTTTCATGGACTTGTAGGTCCATCTTCTAATTCACCTAGTATATGAGGTTGAATTAGTTAGGATCATTTCTTGTCATTGGATGTTCTTCTTAGATAGGTACATGAAGAAATTGAGTTTTTTTGTTTGACAAAGAGAAAAATTTGAGGGCTCTTTTGCAGAGGGGTATATATCATATGAGTCTTTCTATTATGCCAATGAGTACATCAAACAGCTCAACAACACACTGGGTGTGGCAATTTTGGATGATGAAAGGGATGAATACCAAGGAGAAGAGTAGATTCTCAAAATGAATGGAAAGAGGCACGTGATAAAGAGTACATGTAGGCTTATCCTTTATAAAATTACTGTAGAGTAACTATTCACGATAATCTTGATATTAATGCATATTTTGATCTCATACGTACTATGTGTGTGTGTGTGTGTTGGTTTGATTTGATCATCAACAAATTAAAAAATTGAATGCATAAACAAATTCATTCTTTACAATATGGAAGTGACACAACCATGGGTCACATTATATGAAGAGAACATGAGGAAATGGGAAAGTGAGAAGAAATACTTGAAATGGTTGAATGGTATAAGTCTAATGTATACTAATTCTTTAAAAGAAAATATGCCAATGAGATGCCCTAACAATTGGGTTGTTAATCAAGTAAGAGACAAATATGTTGCATCTGGTTGTTATCTGCATGTTGAAGAGGATGCGCTAAACATAGGTATTGGGTACAATAACTTGGTAATTTTATTTTATTTCTATACAGTTTTAACTTCATACTACACCTTTGAATCGTAACATCTATATGCATTTTTTATTTTTAATTATGTTTGGTTTATTAGACACATGACACTATGATTTTTTCAATTTTTTATAGGTGCAGTTGTGCCTATCTATTCGCACATATGGACACCATTTTTGCATAGAGAATGGCAATCATGGATGCAAGAAACAAGACTATGGAATGGAAGTTGAGTTTGACAAATCTGTTCATGTTATCCACCGTGATCGTAACCTAATGCATGTGACATTAGGTTACATTGGAAAGATACAAGTGATCATTCAAGTGAACTTCTCTTCGTTTCAATGTGTTAGTTTTTGGTGAAAGTGGTGGGACACCTTTGATGATAATAGTGTAAAGGAATATCACGATAGTGGGCTATTATATATCAAGTCTAGAATTATTTGGCATAAAGCTAGGGAGCCTTATGTTTTCCCAAAAGACTGCAACCAGGGATTTTCTTGCCTAGATGTGTTGTATAGGGATTGGTGGTTTGTATTAAGACACAAACTAGATGAAAACATACTTTTGAGAAAAACAATGCTACCATGCCAAGCGAGGAAGACAATTAGGGCGATGACAATGGAGAGTGGTATGTACAAAATAAATTAATGTCGGTTATAATTACAATACTTCAATTTACACCTTAATCTTATATAAATTTATATAGGTAAACAAATTAATTTTACTCTCTCCCTCTCTCTCCCTCTCTCGTCTCTCTCTATATATATAATATATATTATATATATATGTAACTAGAAGTAAAAAAAATAAAATAGCTTTACGATGAGAAAGAAAATTAATGAGTAAAAAAAAGTAATTAAGTTTACATAAAGAAATAAAATGTTAGTTTTTGCACATGACAAGAAATAGTATTATTGATGTTTCATTATATGTAATTCATTCTATGTTCCATTTATATGTGATATTTAAAACAAAAATATATTCATAACAAAAATTATTTTACTAATAACCATAAGTAAAATATTTCAATGTCCATATTAAATAACATAACTTTATAGATACTTTATATAGAGAAAAGTAAAGTAATTCAAATTGAAAAATTTCTTATATTTTCACTTTAGTGACAAAGATTGAGAGAATTATTATTCCATTAATAGCTTCTTTCTAATTCCATATATGAGGGATATTTGTAAAATTTTCAATGTTTAATATGGATTTAATATGTAATATTTTACAAAATATTAATAATAAAAATAATTTAATTTAATTGTACAATCATACGTTTTCAAAACCACACTAACTTGTAAGTTATAAAAATTTATCCTTTCATTTTTTTTAAGTAATTTGTTTTGCACGCAATTTCATATATAAAATTTTTATATAAGTTCACCGATACAAAATTTATAATAAATATTATTTCATAAAAATAAACATCGTGATGATAGCCATAAAACAATCATAAACATCCTCTCAAAATAGGCATTTGAATTCACTACCACCATCTAACTATATACATCTCTAGCACATATAAACATCATTAGCTAGTACACAAATCTCATAATCTAATAGGGCATCATCATTGTGATCACATCGAAGAAAACACAAAAAATTTAATCTAACATCATCACGACACACATCCTCAAATTAATATAAGTCTCATGTCAAATAACTTCTATCATTAACATACACATATATCTATAAGCACATTAAATCAACATATCTAACATGACCTAACAATATACACATCAACACCAACATATAAATTAAGTACATAAACATGAACAAAAAAATGCACATTATATATATATATATATATATAATATATATATATAATATATATATATAATATATATATATATATATATATATATATATATATAGACACACACACACACAAACAAAATTCAAATAAATGCAATCAAATATACGATAAAATTAATGTAGTGCGAGCTTGGTCTGTAGTAGAAGATAATGGATGGTCAAGCACAACATGATCAACATCTGTCAAAACCAACTGAGGTGGAGGATGAGGTTTTTTGTCTGTAATATAAGACAATGGATGGTCAACTACAATGCCCTCAATGCAATATGATGAAATCCTAGGTGGAGGAGGAAGTGGTCGATTTACTTTGTCACGAGAAACATAAGTCACATCACATCCTTTAGCTCTGGCATATCATCGTCAAGAATTTGACAAGGATGTGTACTACTGGAAGGACCACTAAATTCCATGGCCCGATGGGGTGGTACTATGAGAAGTATCATGATCACCACCCTCATCATCATGATCATGATCACCACCTTGATCATCATCATTACCTCCCTCATCTAATGTATATGTTTTTGTATGATGCTTATCTACATCCCTCATCACTATATGTTCCCTACTAGCTCTAATGATATTATGCATAAGAGACATCATCTCATGCTAACATTCCCTATACAGACCAATGAGCATAGGATCTATGGTGATATATCAAGCCCTCATAAGGTAGACTCCTACATCAAACAAAACTATGGCCAATCTATCATATTAGTCCATCTAAACTCGGAGACTAGCCCTATGGCCATGGATTCCCATGCCCCCATGAGGATGTACCTCACCCTCTTGTGCCTCCCCAATCTCCTCATCTCCTCTGATATCTAGTGGAGGAGGAGGCATGTCCCCGTGAAAATATGGTGATGCCTGCAAAGTATAAAGTACAAAAAAATAATTAGACAATTTCATTAAATAATTTAATAAAATAAATTAAAGAACATGATAAAATGAATTTTATTCTAATTCATTAAAACAAGAAAATAAAACTAGATTATTTAAAGAAAACACTAATATTACCTCTACCATTTGGAGGCTCAACAATTGTGAAGAGTATGTTGGGACACCCTATACGATCAATAATCATGTACAAAAATGTCAATGCAAAAAACACGTGGTCATCCTCACTAAATAGTAGCACAAGTGCCTTGGCATAAATATTGGCTAGATATTCTGGTAAGCCCCTCTTGTGCATCATCTTTCCCCACATGCACATTCATACCTAAATGATTAGTCGAGGAGGGAAACAGTCAATTGTAGGCCTCATCTCTGGAAGCCTCTCAAAAATTAAACAAAAAATCTCAAAAGTGAAAGAAAGAGTATCCCTCCCATGTATCAACACACAATATCTATCTAAAGCCATGAGAAACTACCTAAAAAAATTGCATACCGTCTAATGAAACATGGCACCTAGATCATAGAATCGACATAATACAAAATATGGAAACTAATGCACTACGTGTCAATACTAGATTGTGCAATCATGGTGACTAATAACGAGAGACACCTAACCTCCTCTACAAAAAAATAATAAATTTATAGTTATCCACCACATACCTAAAAATCTAGTGGATGGACCACATTAGGTGTGACATATCTCTGAGTGTACACAAAATGACTCTTAGTTGCAACCCCATGGGGGACATCAGGGAACTGGGGAAAATCATCCCCTCTCCTAAATGGCTAGTGATAATGTATATATCCTCCTCAGTGGGCCTATAACATGTCGTAGGACTGACACGTAAAGCCTTCTCCTAGGTAATCCATCGGTGGATTAGATACGCCAATAAGACAAAGTGTTCCTTTATGGATGTAGTCTTGTCATGGTACGTGAGTAGGCCTACATTACGAAAGAACACTTAGGTCACTACAACAATAGAGTGACGCTACAAAATCCCTCTCCCTCTCTCTAGCCTACAATGTTCAAACCATATTGTATGGTTCCACCTACTGCTCTTGCTCCTGTAGGGACTCCCTTTGCTGATGTCTCTACTATAGGATTGACATATAAAATATATCATCGTCATACATAAAATACATTTTTTTTAATTAAATGACATGTGTATTTATAAATATGGAAAAATAACT
Source organism: Pinus taeda (assembly GCA_000404065.3). Classification (NCBI taxonomy): domain Eukaryota; kingdom Viridiplantae; phylum Streptophyta; class Pinopsida; order Pinales; family Pinaceae; genus Pinus; species Pinus taeda. The sequence continues at coordinate 36,246 of APFE031290893.1, forward strand.
TTCAATTAAAACAATGAAAAGGTCATCAATGTGCTCAAAGCACAGTCATCCGCCAACATCGGTGGGCTTTCGACCATAATCACATCGATATCGATGTGCACATAAGTATGACACATCATTTTTGGTTCACAATCTTAGCTTTTGATAGTGCCGCAGAAAACTTGTGCATTGTTGCATACAGATAAAATTTTCACACATATATAGAACATTCATGTTAGCGAACGCACCAAGATATTGCTACATTTTTAAACATTAAGTTTTCGATGCGTTTGGTAAATATAATAGGAAACAATGTAAACTTTGGAATGGGAACTGATATTGCTATCCGTTTTGTAGAGATAGCAAAAGAGTGACCCGATTTTGAAAACGGGGGATGCATAACACATATTTTTTTAGAGCATAGTTATTGGCACTTTAAATTTTTTTATGTACATTACATTTTAGAATGTTAGTAATATGCATGCTAATTTAAAAAGGTGGTGATTCTGCATCAGGCCCTTTTTTTAAAATACCTATTTCCTCACTTTAAATTTTCTAATGTATGAAATGTAAATAAGTATTTTCTAAATTTAACAAATTTTGACAATTAATTTTTGTATGTCAAAATAAATATTAATATATATATATATACAAAAAAAAACATAAAATGTGTGTGTGTGTGTGCGCAAACCATAAAAAAGTAGGCAAAAAAAAACAAAAAATTAACAACTATAAAATTAAGTAACTAAAAATAGAAAATTTTAAAAAGTATTAAACAAAAATACAAAAAAAAAATAAAAATAAAACAAAAACTATTAAAGAAAAGAAAAAGAAAAGAAAGCCAATAAAAAAAATAAACAAACTAGATTAAAAAAAAAAAAAAAAAAAAAAAACTCCAAAAAAATCTAAAAACTATTAAAAGAATTTAAAACATAAAAAAGGAAACCTAAAAAAAACAAAATAACTCAAATTAAAAAAAAAAAATTAAAATTTAATATATATATATATATATATATATATATATATAAATAGTGATTTAAAAAAAACAAAACATTTAAATAGAAAAAAACAAATTTTTCAATTTAAAAAAAAATAAAAAAAACATTTAAAACTTTAAAAGACATATATTTATGATCAAAACTTAAAAAAATATATCTGCACGCAGCTCCGCCACCCAGGGCCACGCCCCCATGGACAGTCGAGCAGTGGCTATCCGATTCTCAGAATCGGATAGCCACCCCCATGAGTGGTTAGGCGACGGCTATTCGATTCTCGGAATCGGATATTCACCACCCATCCACCCCCACGAGCAGTCGAGCGGTGGCCATCTAATTCTGAAAATTAGATAGCCACTGCTCGGCCACCCCCACGAGTGGCTGGGCGGTGGCTATCTGATTCTAAGAATCAGGTAGCCACCCTCATTGGCAATCAAGCAATGGCTATTCGATTCCGAGAATTGGATAGGCACCCTCACAGGCATCTGGGAAATGGCTATTCGATTTCGAGAATCAGATAGCCAACCCCATGGGTGGTTGAGCAATGGCTATTCGATTCCGAGAATCGGATAACCACCGCCATTCGTAGTGAGGAGGTGCTTATGTGATTCTTGGAATTGGATAACCACCCCTGACTGCCCTTGGGGTGGATATCTAATTCTCATAATCGAATAGCCACAGCTCGACCACCCCCACGGGGTGCTGAGGAGTGGCTATCCGATTCCCAGAATTAGATAACCACCACCCGACCATCCCCACAGGCAGCTGAGTGGTGGCTATTCGATTCTGAAAATTGGATAGCCACCGCCCAACCACCCGTGGGGGTGGCCATGAAGTGGTTATTCGATTCTTAGAATCAAATAGCCACTGCTCGACTGCTCGTGGGGGTGATGGCCGATAAAATTGTCTTTTTTAAATAAGAAATAATTTTTGTTTTTTTAAATACAATAAACATATCTAACAAAATTTATTTTTTATTTAAAAAAACAACTTTATCAGCCACCAACCCCATGAGTAGTCAGGCAGTGGCTATTTGATTCTGAAAATCAAATATCCACTTCCTTGCCACCCCCACTGGTGGTTGGGTGGTGGCTATCTGATTCTTAGAATCAGATAGCCACCACTCAACCGCCTGTGTGGGTGGCCGGGTGGCGGTTATCTAATTCTCATAATCGAATAACCACCGCTTGGTCGCTCGTGCCACCACTCAGTCGTCTGTGGGGGTGGCTTGGTTATCTGATTCTTTGAATTGGAAAGCCACCGCTTGGTCATCCCCACATGCGGCCGAGTGGTGGCTATCTCATTCTAAGAATTATATAACCACCACCCAACAACCCCCACAAGCGGTTGAGTGATAACTATCCGAT
>APFE031290893.1:50498-74236 GCA_000404065.3 Pinus taeda
GTCCATACCACAGACCTTCTTCGTATGTCTTTTGGATGGCTGCGCCCATGCCTAGACTACATGTAATCGAAATATCAGTTGTATCTCAATGCAGATTCTCAGCGGCAGCTATATGTGTTCTTGTAAAGCATTTCACGCCTCTCTCTCTCTCGGGCCTCATGCTTTAGGGGGCATCTGTTACACATTAATTTGTCGCCATTGGTCACCGTCCCTGTTACCCCTGTTTTCGTACATTGGAGGATACATTACGGGACCTGTGAGCAGTGACATAGCCTAAAAACACTTGCATTATGTTCCACTGAGTATGTACTTCATGTTCCCTGAAGACACTTTCTGCAAATTATCCCTGAAAAGTTCCCTTTTTCCATTGGCGCAGGTACACAGTGTCTTATCCGTGCCAATTACTGAGATCCTCAAAAAGGGGTGCACCCATTGGCGCTCGGTCCTAGAACAACACTCGCGCCAACTAAGTTTGGTAATGATTTTTGGCAAACGCGCACCCATATGTTTTTTCCTTTAAGATCATGAAATCTTTTGAGGGAAAAATCCATGTGATAGAGGTTGAGAGTCATCATCTATCCTTGACATCTATCCTCAGTAGCTTTTCAGAGATAATGTCGATCCACAATGGGCGTCCTGGTGCATTGAATCTTCCTCCCTTCTCCATTTATAAAAGTATGTCCTCATGAATTAGCCAAGCGAGTTCTAGGAGTTCTAGGAGTTCTAGGAGTTCTGGGAGTTCTGGAGTTCGGGAGTTCTGGAGTAATGCTAGTTGTGATTATGCTTGTCTGGAGTGATAGTAAGAGTCTTGAAGCATAGGGAGGTTATGCTGCTGGAATCCCGAGAGAGAGAAGGTCTATTGCAAGGCATACATAGCTGCTCGCCCAGCCAGAGAATAGGTTCAACGTCAGAACCTTGGTTGTATCTTTCTCTACCTATTATTCATTAATAGATGACTACTGTTATGGTTCCATTCTCATTTGTCTCATGATGGTTAATGTGAATTACATCCTTTCTGACTGATGTATAGTTTCTTTTACTAGAATTCACGCTTGTGTTTATTCTCTCTTTGCATGTGCAGGTGTCCATCCGCGAGGACAGTGGAGGATCGTGACCGACCAGAGCGAAGGAGTGAGAGCAGCATCTCTTCATCAAAAAAATAGCGCTGGAGTCCAAGTAGGTGTCCATTACCCACTTTGTAATTGCAATTAGGAACTTGCAGAGTAGCATTGATTGATTGTTGCTAGACCCGTTCTGGGCTAGTGGGATCACCTCTGTCCGCAGAGGGGATTTACCTATTCAACAATTACCAAAGCATTTGTTTGGGGTATTGGAAACGAAAAAAAATGTATAAGGATATGGAGATCAAGGTTTTAGATGTGCAAGTGAATGGTTTGTTCATGTGTGATTTTATATGGAACAAGTTTGCACTAGGGAGAAAGGAGATGGCTCAGATATGATAGATTTGAAAGTTTATTGAATACTAATGAATATACTTGCTTGATAATATTATGTTTGTAGCTAACAATGTTAGATTTTTATCTACGATGATGGTGTGATATGAATGTAGTTATGTGTAACTGTAACAATATGTGTGCCAAGATATGGGTTTGATAGATTGTGACTTTTAGTGAAGATCTAATTCAGTAATTTAAGATCAATATGTAAGTTTCCTTTATTATGATTTCATACATCTGTGGATCTAGTTTAGTATTGTCACATATAAATTATGTCATATTGTATTTAGTATGTTAAAAATATGTACTCGGGTTTAGCACATGATAAGCTTGTTTATACATAGGTATGTTTCATAATAATTGCATATATATTTTGAGTTAAACCTTGGCCGGGTTTTCAGTGCTACTTGGTGATGACAGTTTATGAGTTCTGCTGTATTTTTTATTGTCTGTCAGTGATGTCTTGATCAACATGGTTTGTATCTATTATACATTGATTTGATCTGGCTGCATTGGTCGAAATTCAGATTGTTTAATTCAGTATTTAGTGGCTTTAGGTTTCAATGATTCAGTTGGTTTACAGTTCTTCAATTATTGTATCTCATATTTGTTATTCAGTATTTACTTTGGTATTTAGCATAATGTTGGGTATGGGTCCAGTATGAAGATATGATAAAAGGTTTCATACAAGTTTTGATGTTTCTTGAGACATGTGGATCCAAGACGAAATATTACGAAACATGTTCCATGAAGGATTCTTAGGGTTGGAGGCTTAATTAAGGGAGTTAGATCTTACTTGTAATTGTAGCTGGTAAACGAGATGAAGGAGTTGTAGCTCACTTCCAATAGGTGTTGGAGAAAAAGTGGAGGTTGTAACCTCCTACAAGTGGGTGCCTACATGCTGTCAAGAGTTTGCACTATTACAAGATGTAATGAAGGTTTTATTTATATAATAAGAAAGAAGGAAGAGACAACAACAATGATATTTCTCTCCCATATTGGGTTTTCACCTAAAATCTCAGTTTCCATATGTGTTGAAACAGTTCTTGTGTGTTTATGATTTATCTACTCTTTACTTCTCATCATTACTGTTTAATAAAAGGATAATGGAATAATTATTAAATGGTTAAAGATAAAAATTCGATGGATCATATGAAAAATTAGTTAGCTAACATGGTTTGCATTCACTAGAGTCACGTACAAACACAGGTTGAATGAAGAACAATAGCATGTAGAATTATGAATGTGAAATTGAAATTTAAAACAAATAAAAAAATATTGATTCACTCCCCCTCTACCTCCCCCTCTCAATATTTCTCCTAACAAGCTGCATCAAACTAGCTATGCATATTTACAACACCATCCCAATTTAAGCTTTGTGAATCGATCTGTATGCATGTTTTCCACCAACAGGGATTTTCCCTCAAGATATCGAACAAACCCAAACTCATGGATTGTGACCTTAAGCATAGCTAGACATGAAAACATAACAAATATTGTGGATGGACACCCAAAAACTCATAAAACACCACAACCCATGCATTAACCACCCATACATATGAAATAATGAAATAAAATTTTAGGAACTCCCACCCCACCCCTGGGTGTTCTCGTAGTTGAAAGTAATGGGGATTGGTCTTATACCTTTGAAGCTACTACCCAAACTACTATTAAATGGCCTTAAATCCCCTATGTCAACCATATACATAGGACAAAGACCGACTACCCTAAAAGAGACAAACATAATGCAATTTCTAAGAATTATATAAAAAAACCATGCTACATACCAAGGAAACCATACCAATGCCTTGAACATGTGTTTGCATGTTTATTTATACCAATAGACCACCATGTAGAGACTCCACAACACTAGAATTTTCTTTAGCCTACACGAGGTGTTATCACTCTAAAATTTCTCTAGAGTTGTTACAAAAGAAATGACAGAGATAACCATAAACCTACTTTTGAGATCAGGACCTAGCCTTCCTAATGCTCAGAGACAACCCTCTCTTTATGATTTAACTTTATTTAGTTAATTGATTTTAGGCTAGTTATTCAAGCTTTGGTTTGGTTTTAGTTTTGATTTGGTGGTGGAATCACCGACTTAGATGAATAGAGGGATGTCTTTTACCATTGGGATATGGGGTCAAGTGTCAAGAAAACTAGACTGAGAAAGTTCTAAAGATAGTGTTCACATGGCAAGGTAGCTGAGTAAATTTAGATCTTCTAGGCTAGCTGGTGAATTTTTTTTCAATCGGGCTCAAGGAGAAATTAAGGGTTCCTCAAACTAGATAGTGAGGGAAATGGTAGGGGTCAATCAAAACTAGGTAGAAATGAAGGATTCCCTACTCTGGATATCAAAATAAAATATTAAAATGATTAACTTTTCAAGACAGTGTGTACTTAAACAAATTCTGTAATAAATTTCCAGTTATTTCATTTAATTTAGATAACATGCAAGTTTGTGAAACACTTAATAAAATAACAAATTGACAAAAAGAAAACACTTCACTGAAGTGGCCCAACACATGAATCATGTAATGCAATTTCTTTATTACTCAGTCCATTCTGCTGACTTGAAAAATTGGTACAATGAACCCTTAGGTTTCATATCAATACAACTATAGAAATATCTAGCAATCCGCCCTCTATACTTCGAATTACGAAATATTTATACAAAACGTATTACAAAATATCCAAAACTATTTTGGGAATTGTTCTAGGCAAAAGAAATATCTTCATGCAAGAAGATAGAGACAGGTATTCAATTACTACAAGTTGTCCCTGTTTATTTCGCTCAGCTATCAGATCTTTTGCTACCTTTTCTCATTTGTTGTTTGTCTTCCACGCTGACTATTCTTTTACCTTGCCTTTTAACTATAAGTCATTTAATTTTTCCAATGTCGTTGTATTTGGCAATTTAATATTTTGCATTATTTTGTAGACTTCATCTGCTTTTGTGTATTTTGCAAAGGTGGGCTTGTTCACAAAAAGGTTTTTTAGCTCATGCTGCAGGTAAAATAGGTTCTCAAAAGTTTGGTACAAAAATTTTCCTATAGGCATCCCTTTCATAGAAGAATGATTGACTTGATCTCTTGCCACTTCTCTGATTTTCCTGTTATAGTCTTCATGTGGCATTAAACTATCATTTGTTATCAAGGGATTTGGTAAAGCTTTCTACCTCAAAGAATCGAATTTAACCATGAACGTAACTATAGCTAACTCCATGGTTTGGAATTTGTCCTCCAACTCCATCACTAAGTTCCTCTTGGTGAGAACTTTCTTTACCTCTAGTATAGTGCTAGTCGTGTCAGCTATGTCCATCTCTTGCAATTCATATTTATTTTTAGAGATGAGGAATTGGATTATTCTTGAGGCTTCTTCTAGCATGTCTCCAAGTTCGGCCTTAACTCTTTGAATTTCTACATTAGCCTCTTTAACTAAATCATTTTTCTCAAAGATGACCTGTATAGAACACCAAATATCATTGACAAAGTCAATGATATTGGCCCATAGATGATATTTAGCTTATGCAAGTGGATCCTTTAATGTTAACTCTTTTTCCAAATTCTTCATCTTCTCAGTCAAACTGTTTGGCTTCTGAACTTTATTTTTGTGCATAATCTGAGCTAGATTCTTCTCATCCTCCAGACTTGTTATTTGTTCCTTGAGTTCATTTATTTCAGTTGTCTGAATGGACATGTCCTCCATGGATTTGACCAGTTTACTACCTTCATCACTTGGATGAGTTTTTGTTGTTGTTGAACCTATTGCTGGTAGATGTTGTTGAAGCTCGAACTGTTGTAGCTAGTGGAGATGTGGGGGGCAATCAAGCTGCCAAAGTTGATGGAACTACTGTAGTGACTGTAGGAATAGCAGTGGCAGTGGCTATTTCAAGGCTGTCAAGTTTCAACTGTATCAAACTGTCCAATTCATTCTCCATTTTTTTAATTTGAGAATTTAATTGGAGAATGAGATCCATCATCTCCTCCTACTGGGTTTGGCTCTCTAGGAACTCCTTGGTCTATGGATGCTCTGAATGAGGTAGCTTCAATTGTTTCTTTAAAGCAACAATATCCTCATTTTTCTTTTTTATTAGTTTTTATGCAGCCTTAACATCATTGGGATTATATCAAATTTCAATCACCAAGTCTTCCAGTGACTTGATTCTGTTATCCTTGACCTATGAGGATGCCTTTTCCAGCTTAAGATTAAGTTGTGATGTTATCCAATGATCTTTAAAATTTCTGCACAATCATTACTTTGTTAGTCATAGTGGAATAAATCATTTCACCTGCCTTCTTGTGGAATTTTATTTGGTCAATAAGGTGAACATCCCTAACCAAAACTTCAAACTCTTTTTTCTTGTAGTCCGCTAATGATCTGAGCTGTTGGACTATAGGCTACATATAAATCATTTTCGTTTTACCTATTGTAATGTCAAATAATGACACTAACCTATTCTGAATGGGATTTGTTTGTTTAAAGTATTCGACATATGTTTCAACCTTTAATGCATCATTTTTCAACTTGATTTCTTTGTAATTCTCTTTTATATATTTCTCTTTATACACAAGTTTACTGGATGAAGAGACTTCAATGCTAAGTTGTTTTTCAATTATTTTAGTGTTTGAGGTGGAGGGCTGATGAGTTTCCTTTGAAACTACTAGACCTTTACTCTTTCCCACCATTGTGTTAGTATAAGTGATTTCAACTATCTCAGTGTTGTCTTCTTGCTCAGTTATAGGATTAAGGTTGGGCCTCTTCCTGTAATTGATTTCAAACCTATCATCTGTAGTGTCCATCCCAGAGATAGAACCTTCTTCCCTCATTCTTTTTACATTTGTTTCCTCATTGGCGAGAGTCTATAGAATAGGAGTAATACCAATATGTTCCTATAGGGCTGGAACCCACAGAAAGGAACTAGTATCAATCTACTTTTGCACATCAATTAAGGTATTCTCCACATCTATAAAAGTATTTTCCAACCATTCTAACTCATTGGCATATCTTTCTATGTCTGGCTTGGGCTCATGTATGAAAGGACTCAATTTGAATTTGAGCCTTAGTTTGTTTATGACTCCATTAGGGTCATACTGCCAGATGAAACTGCTTTTGAAGTTCATTTTCTATAAGATTTCTCTGCCTCTTGTCCATCTTCCATATTATTACAAATAAAATGAGCCAATTGGTTTTTTATTTTAAACTGAGTCTTCTTCCAAGCTGTCATTAATTTAACTTCATCAGAGTTTATGATTTGCCTAAAATACTCAAATGCAAATATGCTCATGGTGAGGTATTTGGGCAGCTTTTAGGGAGTTAGTTTGCATCCATATATCCTGATTTCTGTGTGGTCCTAGTATAGATACCATTCTCCCAATCTACTGTTCTTAGCCAATTGTAAATCTCTCTTAATATCTTCATTTATCCTGGGCTGATAGCTACTGGTTAGCATGTTTATAACTGGATGAACAAATGAATTAGTGAACTCTTCATCAGAAAAGACAATGGAATATCTTTGGATCATTGGTGTCCAAAAGATGATATATCTTGGATTGGCCTTGGTGTCTAACTTTTGGATGCTGACTGGAAACTTGTCTGACTGAAAGTATAAGAACATGTGAAACAATACTGACGAATACTTGAACACTCACTCATTTGGTAATCTAATAATCTGCTCACGGATTATGTCTACTATGAACTGAGCAAAGTTGTAAATTGTAGTAGGAGGCTTCCCTGGGAAAAAGATAGAAAGGAAAGAAAGAACGACCTCATCCACATGCTCATTAACGATGTAGCCTAGAATGTAAGAGGGCATGGTTATAATTTTTCTACCTCTCTCAAAGAAAATGGTGGCAGCATATGGAGGACTATCTATTGGAGTATGAGACTCTTCAATGATGAAAGTCTGAAAGATATAAGCTTTCATGGGAAGGTCTAGCTTGGTCTAGAGTTCAAGTAAGGCTTCAATGGAAAGTTAGGTCTCACTTGGGCCTCGATAGATCTGCAACATTTGATTTATTGATTCAGTAGTAATGGTGAATAAAACATGTTGTTTAGGGGAAAATATGGCTCTTTGATTGGGGACATACCAAGCTTGGTAGAGGTGAACGATATCTGCGAATAGGTGTACATGTGGGAACAAGTATTTGGGCAAATTTGATTCCCATAGGTAGATATCATCTTTCTGGTTAAGGAATTTATCTCGAGCATTAGATTTTTATTAGGTTACTAGGGGAAGGAGTATCTTTAATTTGAAATTCTATTTCGGCTAGTGGGAGGTGGTCAATATCGAGGTGAGCAGTTTGTAGGGATCTTACATCCAGAGAGCTCTGGGAAACAGTAATTTGGTTTATTCAACTGAGTTTCTTTTTATGTTGCTTTAGGAGTAAGGTGAGAATGTTTAGAACATTGGGGAGGGTAATCACAATATCTAGAAAAGGGTTTGGATGCACAGTATGTTTTTCTTCAGTGTAGGAAGGTTTTTAGTTAATTCAATTAATTAACCTTTTTAATAATTAATGTGCATAACTCAAATTTACAAGGTCATTACGGTTCTTTCAAGAATGCCTGGAAATTGGTGATTTTGATGCGTAGATAGGGTTCTGTGGTACCAATATAGATTTCAAAGGCTTCAATTTGGTTTCTGTAGCATCTTCGGGTGGCAAAAGGTGGTTAAATTGGTTGCTCAGAGGTGCAAGGTATCAGAATTGGTTAATAAAGGTTTGCAACGAAAATTAGTGAAAAAACCAAAACGTGGCTTTTTCAGCCTTTTAACCAACAATGATTACATTTTGGCGCAATAATTTGGCAAATGAAGAGTGGGTAGTTTTCCTTGTACGTGGGGAGATGGTTTTAGGCTATATCGCACCTCTTTTGGGCGGGGGGCAGTATTTTTCATGGGCACACGATATAGCCTGGTGCTACCACATAGCCAAACAATGCTTGGCCAAAGCCACAAATCTCATGTGCCTTTGGACCATTAACTATTGGATTCTGAAAAACCATGCAATATTGATATGTACCATTGGATCTGGAGGCAAGAGATCGGAGGGATATCGCATGGGAAGTTGCACAGATGGAGTTGGGATGTGGTTGATGGGGCACGAGGTTTAATTACAGTGAATTGTGATTAATTAAAATGTAATCATGGGGTTTTAAATATAAGAAATGGGTTAATAAATGTTGGGACCATGGATTTATATGGCGGAGGATTTTAACTATACAAGAAAGTTTGGTGAGTTAAAGGGTGTCGGGGAATTATAACGTGGGGAATTATAAAGTGATACTTTAGGAAATTACTTAGCATAAAGGTGTTTAATGGATTTTTAAGGGGGGGGATCAAAATTAATAATAGGGGGATATATTATTTGTGATGGGAATGGGTTTCACACTAGAGAAAGGGGTTTTGGCAAGGGGGGATGATTTTTTAAGGGTAATGTCTAGGGAAATGTGTGAAACAAAGGGAAATAAGGTCAAAATGAAGGGAAAGGTTTTTTACAAGTAATGAAGGGATAGTGAGGGGAAATTAATATACTAAGTATCTGGGAGGTCTAGTGAGATGAGTTGAAATTAGTAAATAAGCTTTAGTGAATGTCCTTTCACTTCGACAATTCCTCCTGCACATGAAACACAAGATTAAGCATGATGAATGTGCTTTTGACTTAGCAACCTTGTGCACTTGTAAAACTTCTTCTACCTACACTTTATTTACCCTACCATTTTCTCTTCATTCATTGGGTGCATTTGAGCTTGTTGAACCTTCATTTCTTTTACTTTTGATCAGATAACTATCTAATTCTAACCTTATAACTTCCAATCACTCAGATTAAACTAGTGAGTTCATTATTATTCTCTACCCAACTATTGATCTACTAAGATTAAACAATTTGACTAGATCTTTATTCTCTATCTATCAACATGAAATTTAAATCATGAATGGCTCAAGATTAAAATATTTAACCATCATGGATTGTGGATTTTTGACAAGCTACACACAATCTTATTTTGTAAAGTGAAGTAAAAGGAGTGGCATTTGAATTTGCATACTTTCAAGATCTATTTTTATCTCTTTTTGGGGTTCATATATTTTTTTTTTAATTTTTTGATCTTTTTCTTTCTTTTTGTCCTTTTATTATTCTTTTACGACATACCCTCTTTACATTTTTTTTAATTTTAATATGGGAAAATATTTTGCAAAAAGAAAAATTATGTTCAATATTACAAGACTAACCATAACCACTTCAAAATTATGAATCCTATTATTATAAGACCCTTCAGTGGCTCCACATGGAGATGGCATTGCCTGGTGAAATTTCAAGAACTTTAAGATCAATAGCCTTTGAATATTTAACTGTGGTTGCCTTGTAATTGCTCCTCTATGATCTGCTTTATTCATACATATGATGGTACAGCTTTCAAAACTCACAACCTTTTCTTCAGGCTTCAACATCAAAAGATTACCATCCAATCCAATATAAAATTTGCAATGTTATATACAATGAGCAAAGTAAACAAATGAACTAATGTTAATCTGTGGATAAGTAATGCTTCATCATTCTACCATTGACTGGTCCTCCTAGTAGATTTGTTCCATCTAACTGTCTCAAGAAAAATGCATTGTTACCTCTGAACCATAAGTGACATAAGGGCCTTGCCATAGGAAATAAAATTTACCATGTTTACCCTTTTCTTCTCTTCTATAATCTCATTTGAGTACTTTGTCACCTATGTATAAATCATCAAATTTAGTTTTCTAGTCAAAAATCTTTTTGATTTTATCCTCGATCACTTGTGATTTAACATAGACTTCTTCTCTAGTTTACTACAAATGTATTGTTTGATTTATCCTCCTTTTGATATCATTTGGTTATACTTGCAACTCTTGAATCATTTTCATCACTGGTACTCTGAAAGAAGATGGAAAAAAATCATCCATTCCATACACTAGTTGGTAAGGAGATGTACCAATGGATTTTTTGGTATTTAGTCTGTCTACACATAAGGCATTAACCAATTTTTTGTTCCATGTCTTCTTATTTTCTTCTAGTAGTTTCTTGATGATATTAACAAGGCTTTTGTTTGAGTATTCTACAAGTCCATTACCTTGAGGGTAATAGGCAGTGGAATGGCCAAGGGTAATGTAATATCTGTTACAAAAGTCTACCATTTTCTTGGATTTGAAAGCAGCTGCATTATTATTCATGATCTTTTGTGGGTATCCAAACCGAGAATGGATGTTGTTCTCAAGGAATCAAATGATGACAGAATCTATGGCTTCTCTAGAAGGGATGGCTTCTATCCATTTAGTAAAGTAGTCACTGGCTTTCAAAATCCATTTATGTTGGGCTGAGGAGGATGTGTGGATTTCCCCAATGAAGTGTAAACCCCATTGTTGAAAAGGAATTTATGTGGAGATTTGTTTGAGAGGTAATGGTAAGAGTTTCCTTTTTCCTTCAAATATTTGGCACTTGCAATAATAGGTCATATATTTCTTGACATCTGCAAAAAGAATGGGCTAGTAAAAACATGCCCTTAAAATCTTATAAGCAGTTTTTTTCCAGTGTAGGTGTCCTCCACAATCTCCTACATGAAAATCTTGCATAAATTTGTCCTCTTCATCTTTTAATCAAAAATTCAATAAAATTCCACCGTTATATTTCCAAAATAAAGGATTGTCTACGATATAATATTTCATTCATTTCATTTTCAAAAATCTACCTTTAGTTCAAGATAAACTAGAAGGAGCTTGTAGGTTTATTAAAATAAATATGATATCTGCATACCAGGGTGAATCTATGAAAGGTTCACTGATCTGTGGAGTTGCAATCTCTTTTTGATCATCTAGGGCACCAATGAAATTTATATCTAAGGGCTGATAGTTCGATTCGACCATGATTTTAGCTAAACCTTGGGCTTTGATAAGTTTTGTAGGCTTTGTTTCTATGTCATATTCCAAAATTGTGGTAATCAATTTGCCTCTCTTTCCTTCAGGCCCATTTTTGACATAATGTCCTTTACTACTAAATTTGGAACATAAGCAATGATGTGTGAGTACAAGATGTACACTCTGAAATATTTAATAACTTTGACTAAAGCAAGTGCTTATTTTTCCATTATATTGTACTTTAGTGTAGCATCTCTCAAAGATTTACAAAAAAATGCAATAGGTTGCTCATAACCTCGATCATTCTTTTGCATTAAGACTGCTGCAATAGCATGTTCTGAAGGAAAAGAAAAAATTATAAAACCTTTTTTGAAATTAGGACTTATGAGGATTGGTGTTTTAGTAAGGGCTTCTTTAATTGCCTCAAAAGACTGCTTATCGTCTACTGTCCACTTAAGTGCTAAATCTTTCTTTAACATGTTATTTAGTTCTCTGATTAATTATACTAAGTTAGAAATGAATCTTCTAAGAAAATTTATTTTGCCTAAAAATGATTGTAATTCTTTGATGTTTCTAGGTTGAGTGATGTTTAGGATTTCTTCTATTCTAGTTGGATCTATTCTAATTCCATCTTTTGATATTATGTGTCCCAAGAGTTTACCTTCTTCTAGACCAAAGAGTCCCTTTTTGGGATTTAAGGAATTACCATTTTTTCAACATTTAGTAAAAACTCTTCTTAGGTGATCTAGATGTTCATTATCTAATTTGGAAAACAATCTGATGTCATCTTGGTAAACCACTAGAAATTCATGAATTTATTTTGCAAAATCTATGTCCATTTATCTTTGGAATGTTTCTCCAGCATTCATTAATCCGAAAGGAATTTTCAAATACATGAAAGTACCCCCTCAGAGTAGTAAATGCAATATTTGCTTGATCCTTTGGTTGAACCAAGATTTGGTTGTATCTAGAGAATCCATCAAGCAATGAAATTCTAGATAAGCCTACTACCCTATGGAGAATGTGGTCCATTTTAGGGAGGGGATAGTTATCTTTCAGTGATACTTTGTTCAAGTTTTTGAAATCAACACAGAGTTTGATTTCTCCTGTTTTCTTTCTAGTAGTTACCAAATTAGACACCCAATTTGAATATCTAATTGGTTGTATGATTTGTCCATCATACATCCTTTTTACTTCTTATTCGATTAATGGCATAAGAGCTGGATTAATTCTCCTAAGCTTTTGTTTAGAGGGTTTTTTATCTTCTTTTATAGGTATGTTATGTTGAATATTGTTGGTATTATAAGACTTAAGGCCTTTGTAACTCTAGACAAAGACATCTTGAAATTCTTTGAACAGACTTATGTATTTCAGCTTTTCATCTAGAGGTAATACTTTGGACATTTTGATAATCTTGGGTTTTTCTTCTGTTCCTATGTTACATTCTTCTATGTCTACTCTTAAAGGCTCCATTTTTTGTTTTCTAGCTACATCATTTGAATGAAACAAATATTCTAACGGGACTAATCCCTTAGGGAAAAGGTTATTTTTAAGGTTTAAAATCTCAAAATCATCATTGATTATTTCTTCTATTTCTACTTTTTCTAAGTTATCTATTTCTACTTTAGTGAATTTAGTGGGTTTATCTACATCTAAAGCATTTATATCTATCTCACTATTTATGATGTTATCTATTGTACAATGATTATCGATGTTATAGTTTTGAAACTCTCATTCAACATTCACGAAATCATAGGTTTGAGAATCTTGTGAAAAAATCTACCAATATTTTAAATTCTGAGGTAAAACATTACTGTGTCTTACTTTTGCAGTGTACTTGTGGTTTGGCTGAAAAGGTAATTTGCAAGTGCTAGCAAAAGTAGCCAAACTGTGAGCTTGCATGTTATGTTCCCTAGGAATAACAACAAAATCAGTTTCAAGAAGTTCCTTGATCAGATCTAGAATAGTCTCTCTGTATTGGCTAAGTCTGGGATTATTCACAGAGTATTCTCCTATAATTTGTTTTATGATCAATTTCGAGTATCCTATGATAGAAACTCTCTTAGCTCCAAGTTTTCTTACAATTTGCAGTCCTATGATTAAAGCTTCATACTCTGCAATGTTGTTTGTGCATTTAAAGTTTAATCTTAAGGCATGACCTTTAGAATGATTATTTTCCATGTTATGAATCCAAACTCCTGCACCTACTCCTAATCTATTCACAGAGCCATCAAAATCCAAATGCCAATGAGTCTCATGAAATATGTTTACACTATCAGGTGCTTGACACTTTTCTTCTACAATTGCGATTGCATTTTTGCCATTGTCTGAATTAGACAAGATAAAAGAGTCCATATCAGCATGCGTGGAGTATATAGGGTAATTCTGTGTTTTTTTAGAACTACTTACCATGTATTTAATCAAGGTTTCTCAGTAAAGCTTTCTTTGCTGACCAAATATAAAGATGGTAGCATATGACATGTCTAACTTTAGAGATCCCTGCAATTTTTCTCCACATGAGCGAGCAAATAGCATTCCATACCTGGGTGGGATATCAAAAACTACGATGTCCATAACAATACTCTTTGCTGGGCACTGGACTAGAGTCACAGACAAATATTTAATTAGGCCAAGGCATTTTACTTGGCTAGAATTAAAGGAAAAGACGTCCTTGTAGGGTCTAGTGATATCTAAGTTTAATCCGCCCATGATTGCTTTAGGCATTAGGTTGTGGGATGCCTCTGAATCTAACATATCATTATGTAAAATTTTATCATGAACATTTAAGCTAATTTAGAATGGAGGTATACCCCGTTGTTGATGCTTTCCATTTACTTCTAGTCCAAATAATAACTCAGGTTGATCATCATTAAGTTTACAACATCTTCACCTTCACTTATTTTCAGTGTTCCAGTGATTTATGCTTTGTATGATTCATTGTTCACCAGCTCTGTCAAAGGAACTAATATTTTCAATTTGGCTATCTCAGTATTAATGTTGAATGGGAACTGAGTTTTACCTGATTGTATGAGATCTTCCTTAGCAATTGTGTTCTGTGTGCTTTTATTTTCTTTATCAACACTTGGCAAGTCATTTTGTGTACCAACAGTTTTGTTTGGAATTTTCTTATTGGAATATTATGAGTAAGAGTTGAAGTTTGAGTTTCATCTGAAGTTATATCTACAAATTTTGGGCTAGAAGTCTCATGAGTTCCTTTAGGGAGAATTTGCAGAACTTTGGTCATAGGAGCTTCTGTCATTTTTTTAGTTTGGGTTTGGACTAATTTCATAGTGGGAATTTCAATATTATTTTTTCTTCTAAGGCTATGCTTCTTGTGAACTTCATAGATAGTAGATTCGTAGCCTTGTTTATATTCCAAGGACTCTCCAGACTCCAATTGTAATTATTGTAACATGTAAAATTCATGTTCTTCCTGAGTAAGAAAAACAATCTTCATTTTTAATTCCTAATAGATTTATCTGGGTGTCCTCCTCTTCTTCGTGATTTTATGAACCTTTAGCATAATTTTCTTGGAAAGGTTGTCTAATCTATTGATCATGTATAACATCTCTTGTTTATCCATTATTAGGATTTTTCCTGAAGTTGGGGTTTCTAATTGGGGGTGCTTGTTGAATTTCCTGTTAAGTTTTTCTTTCCATATTTTCTAATCTTTCTGTTATCCTCTCTACACTTTTAGCTAAAATATCTATTTTACCATCTGAACTTGATGGTTCCTCTTGAATGGTATCTCTTTTCTCATTTCTCATCCTAGCTTTCTTAGCTAATAAATTTGCTTCTACACTAACAACACTACTTGGCATCTATTCCAATGTTTCATGGTTTCTTTCTCTCAATTGGTAAGACATATTAGTGTCAAAACTATAAGGAAATTAGATCAACGCCAAGTTTGGTGGAGGTTTAATATTTTCAGGGATTGCATTATAGATACTGTTGAAGCTAGTACAATAGTCATGGACAGATTCATTAGGAGCCCTTCAAATGTTTCATATTCAGACAATATTTGTAAAGGATTTTTCTTTCTTTCCCATCTATCAATAAACAATCTATGGAAAGTAGCTAAATCAACAATATGATTAGCAGGTAAACCTTTATACCATTTTTTTACATCCCCTATCAGTGTTTGGATAAATAACCTCATTTCCACATCAAAATCATCAATCTCATGCAACTCGAAATAGTCAATCATCTTATTCACATGATGTTGGGCAGTATACTGACGAGTAGCATCAAACAGAAAGATTTTAATTTGGTAGCCTTGGGGCATGGCATTCAGTTGAGCTGGTAAAACTAGACGTGCATTTTTATCTGCCATGGCTAAGATTTTGGTTTAACTGGGGGGCAAAGTGGTGGTGCTTGGAGAAGAACTTGACATGCTTGTAGATGAACTAGATGAACTTAAGATTTACGATTGGAGAGGAAGTTAAGAAATGATTGGCTTGGGGGAATGATCTGTGGTGGATATTATAGGCGATGTAGTAGTAAATGAAGCTGTATTTATAGTTTTTGAAGACTCTATAGAAATATCAGGGGTAGCAGTAGTAACGGTAGCTAATTGAACTGACTGTTGAAGATAGGCTTCATTTATATGTCTTATCAAGGTTGAAGTCAAAGCTTCTAGTTTATCAAAAGTGTCGAAAACATGTTGATCTAAATATGGATGTATATCAACCTTCTTTCACTCAATGAATTGAATAAAATTATCATATATTACAGTATCATGAATTTAATTTTCTAATTTGGTTCTAAACAAAGAAATCTCAAATGATAAGTCAAATTGAATATCCTCTAAACTTGATAAATCCTTAGGGAGAAAATTTACTTTAATTAACTGACTACTACTCCCTTGTGTTTCTACCATTTTTTATTTTCTTAAAATTCTGCCAAGATCATCAACTATTGTAGCAGGGTTTGGATATGGATTTGCCCTGGTATATTGTGTTCCTTTTGAAGACAGAATTTTAATTTTCTAATTTTTAATGAAACTTTTTTAACAACCCTAAAATGACCTTAAGGTGAAAAAGATGAGATTTAAGATTTCCTTAAAGTTTTATTAAACTGAAGAATTTCCCGAGTATGGTCGCTAATATGTTATCACTCTAGAATTTCTCTAGAGTTGTTATGAAGGAAATGATAGAGATAACTACAAACCTACTTTTGAGATCAAGAACTATCCTTCCTAATGCTTAGAGAGGTCTCTCTCTTTATGATTTAACTTTGTTTAGTTAATTGATTTTAGCCTAGTTATTCAAGCTTTGGTTCGGTTTTGATTTTTTTTTGGTGGTGGAATCACTAACTTAGATGGATAGAGGGATGCTTTTTACCATTAGGCTATGGGGTCAAGTTAGAAAACAAGACTTGATCAAGTTCTAAAGATAGTGTTCACAGGCAAGGTAGTTGAGTAAATTCAGATCTTTTAGGCTAGATGGTGAAATGTTTTTCAATCAGGGTCAAGGATAAATTAAGGGTTCCTCAAACCGGATAGTGAGGGAAATGGCGGGGGTCAATCGAAACTAGGTAGAAATGAAGGATTCCCTACTCTGGATATTAGAAGAAAACATTAAAATGATTAATTGTTGAAGACAGAGTGTACTTAAACAAATTCTATAATAAATTTCCAGTTATTTCATTCAATTTAGATAACATGCAATTTTGTGAAACAGTTAAGAAAATAACAATTTGAAAAAAGGAAAATACTTGAATGAAGTGGCCAAAGACATGAATCTTGTAATGCAATTTCTTTATTACTCAGTCTAGTATGTTGACTTGAAAATTTGGTACAATGAACCCTTAGGTTTCAGATCAATATAACCATAGAAATGTCTAGCAAACCACCCTCTATACTTCGAATTATGATGTATTTATACAAAAGTTATTACAAAATATCCCAAACTGTTTTGGGAATTATTCTAGGAAAAAGAAATATCTTCATGCAAGATGTTAGAGACAGATATTCAACTGCTACAAGCTGTCCCAGTTTATTTGGCTCTACTATCAGATATTTTACTTTATTTATCATTTGATGTTTTCTTTCCACACTGGTTGTTCTTTTAACTTTCACTTTTAACTGTATGTCATTTAATTGTTTCCATGTCTTTGTATCTGATAATTTAATATTTAACATTCCTCTGTAGACTTCATCTGCTTCTATGTATTTTGCAAAGCTGGGCTTGTTCACAAAAAGGCATTTTACCTCATGCTGCAGGTAAAATAGGTTCTCAAAAGTCTAGTACATAAGTTTTCCTGTAGGCATCCCTTTCATAGAAGAATTATTGGCTTGATCTCTTGCCACTTCTCTAATTTTCCTGTTATAGTCTTCATGTGGCATTAATCTATCATTTATTACCAAGGGATTTGGTAGAGCTTCCTACCTCAAAGCATTAAATTTAACCATGAACCTGCCTATAGCCAGCTCCATGGTTTAGCATTTTCCCTCAAGCTGCATCATTAAGTTCCTCTTGGTGAGCACTTTCTTTACCTCTAGTATAGTGCTAGTCCTGTCAACTATGTCCATCTCCTCCAATTCATATTTATTTTTAGAGATAAGAAATTGGATTATACTTGAGGATTCTTCTGGCATGTCTCCAAGTTCAGCCTTAACTCTCTGAATTGCTTCAATAGCCACTTTAACTAAATCATTTTGTTCAAAGATGACGTGTATAAGAGGATGAATATCATTCAGAGAGTCAATAATATTGGACCATAGTTTTTCTTTAGCTTGGGCAAGTGGCTCCTTAAATTTTAACTCTTTTTCCAAATTCTTCCTCCTCTCAGTCAACCTCTTTGACTTCTGAACTTCATTTTTGTGCATAATCTGAGCCAATTTTGTCTCATCCTCTAGACATGTTATCTGTTCCTTTAGTTTATTTATTTTAGTTGTCTGAATGGACATGTCCTGCATGACCAGTTTACTAACTTCATCACTTCGATGAGTTGATGTTGTTGTTGAACCTATTGCTGATGTAGATGTTGTTGCAGCTGGAAGTGTTATAGCTGGTGGAGCTGTGGGTGCCAATGAAGCTACCAAATTTGATGGAACTGTTGTAGTGACTATAGGAATAGCAGTAGTAGTGGCTATCTCAAGGCTAGCATATTTCAGTTATATCAAGCTGCCCAATTCATTCTCTGTTTCTTTCATTTGAGCATTTAATTAGAGAATGAGATCCATCATCTCCTCCTACTAGATTTAGCTCTATAGGACCTCCTTGGTCTACGGATGCTTTGAATGAGGCAGCTTCAATTGTTTCTTTAAAGTAACAATATCTTTATTTGTCCTTTTTACCAGTTTTTATGTAGCCTTGACATCATTGGGGTTATATCCAATTTCAATCACCAAGTCTTCCAGTGACTTGATTCTCTTATCCTTGGCCTATGAGGACTCCTTCTCTAGCATAAGCTATGTTGTGATGTTATCCAGTGAGCTTTGAAGTTTCTGCATAGTCATTGCTTTGTTAGTCATGGTGGAATAAATAATTTCACCTACCTGCTTGTGGAATTCAATTTGGTCAATAGGGCTAATGTCCCTAGCCAAAAAATAAAACTCTATTTTCTTGTAGTATACTAATGATCTGGGCTACTGGATTGTAGGCTACATATAAGTCATTTACATTTTACCTATTTTAATGTCAAAGGCTGACATTAACCTATTCTAATTGGCAGGTGTTTGTTTAAAGTATTGGGCATATGTTTTAGCCTTTAATACCTCATTCCTCAACTTGATTTATTTGCACTTCTCTTTATATATTTATCTTTATCCACTGGTTTACTGGATGAAGAGACTTTAATGCTAAGCTATTTTTCAATGATTTGGGTGTTTGAGGTGGAGGGCTGATGAGTTTCCTCTGAAACTGATGGACCTTTATTCTTTCCCACCCTTGTGTTAGTATTAGTTATTTCAACTGTCTCAATGGTGTCTTCGTGCTCAGTTATAGGATTAATCTTGAGCCTCTTCCCCTAACTAATTTCAAGCAAGTCAATCTGTAGTGTCCATCCTAGAGCTAGAACCTTCTTCCTTGGTTCTTTTTACATTTTTGTCCTCATTGGCTGGAGGCTATAGAATAGGAGAAATACCCATATATTCCTGTAGGGCTGGAACATGCAGAAAGGAACTAGTATCAATCTGATTTTCCACATCAATTAAGGTAATCTCCACATCTATTAAAGTATTTTCCAACCATTATAACTGGTTGGCATGTCTTTCTATGTCTGGCCTAGGCTCATGTATGAAAGGACTCAATTTGAGTTTGAGATTTAGTTTGTTTATGCCTCCATTAGGGTCATACGGCCACATGAAACTTCTTTTGAATTTCATTTGCTATATGATTTTCTCTACCTCTTGTCCAACTTTCCTATTATTACAAATAAAAGGGCCTAATTGGTTTTTGATTTTAAACTGAGTCTTCTTCCTAGCTGATAGGAAATTAACTTCAGCAGAGTTTATGATTTGCTTGAAATACTCTAATGAAAATATCCTCATGGGGAGGTATTTGGGAAACTTGTAGGGAGTTAGTTGGCATCCATATATCAAGATTTCTGTGTGTTCCTGCTATAGATACTAGTCTCCCACTCTACTATTCTTAGCCAACTATAAAACTCTCTTAATCTCCTCATTTATCTTGGGCTGATAGCTATCGGTTAGATATTTATAACTAGATGAATCAATGAATCAATGAACTCTTTATAACAAAAAATAGTCAAATATCTTTGGATAAATGGTGTTCCAAATATGACAAATATTGGATTTCCCTTGGTATCTAACATTTGGATGTTGACTAGAAACTTGTCTAATTGAAAGTATAAGAACATGTGAAACAATACTGATGAATATTTGAACACTCTCTCATTTGGTAATCTGATAAAATGTTCATGGATTTTGTCTACTATGAACTGAGCAAAGTTGTAAACTGTGGCAGGAGGATTGCCTAGGAAAAAGATAGAAAGGAAAGTAAGAACAACCTCATCCACATATTGATTAGTGGTGTACCCTAGAATGCAAGACAACATAATTCTAATTTTTCTGCCTATCTTAGAGAAAATGTTGGCAGCATATGGAGGACTATTTGTTGGACTATGAGACTCTTCAATGATGAAAGTCTGAAAGATCTGATCTTTCTTGGGAAGGTCTAGCTTGGTCTAGATTTCAAGTAAGCCTTCAATGTAAAGTGGGGTCTCATTTGGGCCTGGCTGGATCTGCAACATTTGATTTATTGACTCTGCACTAATGGTGAATAAAACATGTTTGTCATGGGAAGCCATGGCTCTTTGATTGGGGACATAGCAAGCTTGGCAGAAGTAGATGTTCTCTGGGAATAGGTGTACCTATGGGAACAAGTATTTGGGCAAATTTGATTCGCGTAGGTGGATGTCATCATTTTATTTAAGGAATGTATTTTTACTCCAATAGTGGAGTTTTAGTAGGTGACTAGGGGAAGCAATATCTTTAATTTGAAATTCTCTATCAGCTAATGGGAGGTGGTCAATATCCAGGAGAGGGGTTTGTAGGGGTCTTACATCCAAAGAGATTTGGGAAGCCATAATTTGGTTTATTCAACTGAATTGCTTTTTATGTGGCTTTAGGAGTAAGGCCAGAAGGTCTAGAATGGTGGGGAGGGTAATTACAATATATATAAAAGGGTTTGGATGCATAGTAAGTTTTTCTTAAATTTAGGAAGGTTTTAATTAATTAAATTAATTAACATTTTTAATAATTATTGTGCATAATAGCCCATGAGGCTTTGGATTGACAATGAATGGGTGCATTGTTAAGTCACTCTATGAGATACGTCACTGGTTCAAATGCCCCATGGGTCTTACCTATCAAAAAAAAAAATTATTGTCCATAACTCAAATTTACAGTGTCGTTTTGTTTCTTTCAAGAATACCTAGAAATTGGAGATTCGGTGCGTAGACCGATTTTGGCGTAGCAACAGAGGTTTAAGAGATTTCAATTGTGTATTTGTTGCTTCAATTTGGTGTCTACAGTGTCTTCGGGTGGAAAAAGGTGGTTAAATTGGTTTCTCATAGGTGAAAGGTATCAAAACCGGTAACAGAGGTTTGCAACAAAAATGAGTGAGAAAAAAGCAAAATGGGACTTTTTAGACCTTTTAACAAACAACGGTTACATTTTGGGGAGATAATTTGGCAAATGAATAGTGGGCAATTTTTCTTTTATGCAGGGAGGTTGTTTTAGGCCATATCGCACTACTTTTAGGTGAGGGCCGGTATTTTTCACAAGCACGTGATGTAACTTGGTGCTGCCATGTAGCCAAATAATGCTAAGCCAAAACCGCGAATCTCACATGCCTTTGGACCATTAACTGTCAAATTGTGAAACTGTGCAATAATGATATGCGCCGTTGGATTTGGAGGTGGGATATCGGAGGGATATCATGCGACGAAGTTGCACGGACGGAGTTGCGATGTGGTTAGTGGGGCACATGGTTTAATTACAATGAATTGTGATTAATTAAAAGTTAATCACGACATTTTAAATATAAGCAATCGGTTATTATTTGCGGGGACCATGGGTTTATATGGCAGAGGGTTTTAACTATATGCCAAGGTTTGGTGAGTTAAAGACTATCGGGGAATTATAACGTGGGGAATTATAATGTGGGACTTTAGGAAATATCATAGGATAAAGGGGTTTAGTAGGTTTTTAAGAGGAAAAAGGGAAATTAATAAGGGGGGAATGTATCTTTGTGATGGGAATGCGTTTCACACTAGGGAAAGGGGTTTTGGGAAGGGAACTGATTTTTTAAGGGTATTTTTTGGGGAAATGTGTACAACAAATGGAAATAAGGACAAAATGAATAGAAAGGGTTTTTACAGGTAATTAAGGGATAATGAGGGGAAATTAATATACTAAGTATGTGGGTGGTCTAGTGGGACAATGGGAAATTAGTAAATAAGATTTAGTGAATGTCCTTTCTCTTTGACAATTCCTCCTACACATGAAACATAAGATTAAGCATGACGAATGTGTTTTTGACTTAGAAACCTTGTGCACTTGCAAAACTTCTTCTACTTACCCTTTATTTACCCTAGAATGTTCTCTTCATTCATTGGGTGCATTTGAGCTTGTTGACCCTTCATGTCTCTTACTTTTGATAAGCAAACTATCTAATTCTAACCTTATAACTTCCAATGGCTTAGATTAAACTGATGAGAACATTATTGTTCTCTACCTAACTACTCATCTACCAATATTACACAGTTTAGCTAGATCTTTATTCTCTATCTACCAACTTGAAATTTAAAGCATGATTGAGTCAATATTAGACTATTTTACCATAATGGATTGTGGCATTTTTGACAAGCTACACACAATCTTATTTTTCAAAGTAAAGTAAAAGGAGTGGCATTTGAATTTACACACTTTCATGATCTATTTTTATCTCTTTTTGGGGTTCATATATTTTTTACTTTTTCTATCTTTTTCTTTCTTTTTGTCCTTTGATTATTCTTTTAGGGCATACCCTCTTTAAAAATTTTAGATTTTAATATGGGAAAACATTTTGCAAAAAGCAGGAGTATGCACAATATTACAAGACTACCCATAGCCATTTCAAAATTATGAATACTATTATTATAGGACCCTAACATGAGGTACTCTAACTAAATCCCCTTGCCCCTAGATCTCAAATTCGATACCTTTGAGCCTTCTTTCCAAATTCACCACTACTCCAGCCTTCCCCTGCAGCATGTTCATTCATTCTCTCAGGTTCGCATAACCAATATGTTAAGCCCCTATAATACTAGTGATTCCCCCATTACTATTGTCATTGTATCCCTTATTGTTATTATTGTGACCCTATTGCCGCCATATTTTTATTAGTATGCCCCATAGAAGCCCACTATTCTTATTTTTGTGCCCTTATGTTATACTGTTATGTCGGCTTCATTACATTGTGACCCCTTAGACTCCTATATATATAATAGAGGTTTAGTCATTTGTATTATCAAATAATTGTTCATTTGTGTAATGTAAAGGAGGTTTCCCTCTCGAAGAGGCTGAATTCTAAGGTGTTGATCTATCTTTTATATATATTTGTGAGCTGGTTTCCTAACACAAGATAGGTAAAAATGAATACTAGCTTATCCAAATGTAATAGAGTGTACTTCCCCCTTCCAATTGCCCATAATAGAACACAAAATATATAAATATGCATCTGAAAGACTTTCTCTTCTACACCTTTCTCATCGCCTCGAGAGTTCTCCACTCACTTAGTTTCATGGAATATTATCACCGTGCTTCAAATGAATAGGTCGACTAGGTTGGTGGGCTGGGGTTCCACTCACCAATCCTAATGTTACCTTGAACAACCACCCCCATTAGGGATATTATTATTATTATTATTATTATTATTATAAAATAC
>APFE031290893.1:74893-92376 GCA_000404065.3 Pinus taeda
ATATATATACATATATGAAGTTCATATATAAATAAATTAACATGAATACTCAAATAGCTTTTTAATACTTGTATTGAAATATTTTTAAAAATATAAAAATTATACATATTAATCGAGCACAATGAGAATGAGATTATTAGATTTTATAATGTCTTTAACATGTATTACAAAGGTGAATTTTCTTCAAAATAATAGTGTTGCTAGGTTCGTTGAATGGGAAATAAACCTTGGTTATGTACCACGTATGGTAGCGCCACAATGTTCAAATCATACAGTGTTGTGTGTGTATGTGAATTATTGTAACTACATTCGTGTTGTGCTCTCTCTCTCTCTCTCTCTCTCTCTCTCTATATATATATATATATATATATTCAAAATTCTCAACTAAAGAAACATGTGATTTTCATTGACTTCATTAATGCATTAAAAGTTTATTCCATCATATATATATATATTTCATAAAAGAAACTATATTTGGGATCCTTGTGAATGTTCATTACAAATGGTATTAGAGCCAACTTTTAGTTTGCAACTTTCTATATAATTATAAGAATCATGGGTAGAATTTGCAATTGGTAAAATAAAACTTAGTGATATTGCAAGAATTGTTATAATTTTATGGAACGAACCTCAATACATATATCAATTTTAGAATTTTTTTTTCTTTGTATTATTTGTACAATGTGTGCTTTGTATATAATTCATTCTTCTTGAAACATTATGTACCATCTTCGTATATGGTAAAGCTGAAAGGGGTTTTCATAATTTTCCACCTTATGGAGACTTTTGAACAATCTTGCCTCGCGAGTTTCATGAATATTTTCTTTGCAAGGTTGATGTCCATCATTTCTCATTAATCATCCCTTATGTTAAGGTTCAGTTATGGCGCACCCCTAGTGACTAACTATACTTCCCTTATGTGTTAGAGGTAAAGCCTTTCAAATCATCCACATCGTTATAGCTGGAGCATTCGGGTCCTGGATCCCTACCTCATTCGTGGATGAGGTGGCATCATACCTATCCCAATTTCGTAATGTAACCTACTTTCTACGCGTCCAGATTGACCTGCTCAGTATTTCCACCTTGTACCTCTGGTAATTGGCAGTCGTCGAGCCAATAATCCTCGAACCACTTGTTCACCTCCACCTACACACAGTTCATGTAAAAGAGATTGTTGGGCTTAGAGTTACAGGTTTCTTTAATTGAGGTCGCATCTATGATCGAGGTGTCTCAGGAATAGATCTACGGTGATTACCCTCTACTCCTAACTCTAATATTTGTTTTGGTGATCAAGTCTTGCTACCATCTTATTTCGACTATTCCCATTTTCACTTAGGAAGGAGAATTCCACGTACAACTCGGCTCACTGTGCTTTAAGATAATTTTGCCTTTCATTGTATTCCTCCCAACTAGCTTACATCACACACTGTGGAGACTCCATGCATTTGAGTTTTTCTCAAGGATTGCTCATTTTTTGCCCATCATTTGTTGTTAGTCTTATCTCTTTACTACAATTTTGATGTGAACTAGAGAGAAGTCCAAACTGCTTACATGGGAACCAAGGACGCAGAGCTTTGTCAACAACAAGCCCTCAGCACTGGTTCAGGTAAGATTCAGTATTAGTCCTAGGTCAATTTTCTCATAGTTTGGTCTATTTTAATTTTCAACTTCTTATTCATGACCATTTGTTAAATTGTTTACTCTGTAGAGGTGACCTGGGATATTTCTAGAGATTGCAACCGCTATGCGACTGGCCTTCAATTCGTGCCTTTTCTTATGTGCGGGTTCACACACGATACCATGGTTAGAAGTTATTTGAGTAGAATATCAAGGATTTCATCTTTACTCGGAACTTCTCTCCTGTACGCAGCTTGGTCATTCGCTACCCTGCCTCAACCAATATCATTAGGTAAGGATCCTAGTTGCCCAGCCAGCCCTTCTAATCTCCTGATCACAATGTTCTTCCATGTTATTCTTTTAAGGTATTCTATCTTCCTATTATATGAATTTTTTCCCTACCTCTTTACGATTATGTTAGATTTTGGTGCTTCACCTTGTAGTTTCTAGAGCATGATTTGTACAGTGTTAGAGCTAATTCACACTTGAATGGTTTGAAGTTGGTCCTATTTCACTTCCACCCTCCTCACCTTACTAGAGTCCATTTCCGAAGTGTTGTTATTCCGATGGCAGAATTTCTGGGTTTCATTTTTATACATGGGTTGATTTCTTGGTTCTGAAAACCTGCGGGATATAGTCTATGGTATCTGTATTAGTTTTCATCGAAGGTCCCAGGGAGGTTTATTGTTTTTGTTTATTTATGTATCACATAGACTCAAGGGTCTACTACTCGGGTTTGAATGCCTGAGGTAAAATGAGGACATATGGACTGAATGTTAAACAATTCATATTCATGTATAGTTTCTGGACTCCCTGCTGGAGGTTTCAAGAGATGGTAGCATTATTCCAGTGGTGTATCCTTGCAAGAATGAATTTCTTTACTCTCGGCACATTCAGTGTTTTTCCTCTGTGTCTATCTATCAATTCGTTGATGTGTTTCCCTAGTTATTAGTGTCTCACATTCATTGTTCCCAATCATAATGGTATCATGAGCTTCTATACTTTTCCTCTTGTTCGAAAACTCCTAGATCGGGTACATTTAGCTATGTTAAAAACATTTGGGTACTTGTGTGATCTAACTTTAATTTGAATTTCGAGAATGAGTCTTTTATAGCTCCGGATAACTTATATATATATATAGATATATATATACTTACTTTATGCCACATTCTATCACCATTTTGTATTTATTTTAAACTAAAATGTTGCTTTCTCTTTCTACTTTTTCAAGTCTTAATTTATTAGCTAGCAACCTGTAGTTAAATCTACTTCACATATGATTAGTTTCCTAAAGAATTCATATTTGGGTTCACGACGGTTTGCATACTCTTAAGAAGGTTTAATTCTATAATGTGTACCTGTTTACTAACAATCAAATATCGAAATCATTGTTTTCTCTTCTCACACACGGAAAATGTGTTGCATGGCCTGCTTTATCATTTCTCTACCTAATTCACTATCATCGAGCTAATTACATGCACTTTACTCATGAGAATAATAAATGCAATTCATACATGCAACACTTCTATTCATGTTATGAGTTAATTGATAAGTCCTACCTCAAGTGTTCTATTTATTTTCTTGAATTCAGTAATTTTCTTACATACAATTGTTTGATCTTATCAATTCTATTTTCATCATTTTCCATGCATATTATCTAAAATATTCAAGTAGGCTATGCCCAATTTACATGTATATTTAAAACATAATTTCACAAGATATATAATTTCCACATGCAGATTCTACAAGATGATTGAATAGAAGATAATGTTTTTGCATGCATGTTCAAAAAGTATTTCAGCATGATGTATAAACTCCACATGCATATTGTATAAGATATTCTAACTTGAATTTCAATATTACAATTTCTAAATATATATATGAGAAATTTTCATACCTAAAGTCTTCTACTTTCATTTAGTTCAGATTAGTTTATCACACACCAAATTTACTTTCTTCCTCACTGTAACCCGTAGATGTAGAGCACTTGTAATTAGAATTCCAAGCATATGATTATACTTAGATAATGTTCTATGCAACTATACTAGTTACCAACCATTACCCATGCCATGAACATAATATAAAAATCCTACAATTTAAGGCATGAATGTTTTCTCTACCGTTTTCTTAGACATTCTACATAACATAATACTACTACATCCACCATAACCAGATTAACCTCCTCTAAACTTACACCCTAACAACCTATGTACAAGAAGTGATGAAAATTCACAGTGAGTACAAAAATTCTAGCAAGTATTCTGATGCTGAAAATCTATGACATGCAACACATTTCCACCCAACGTTGAATCACCTGCGATTCCCCCTGAGCTATGATAGTCTTTCCAAAACTTAGTAAACCCTATTGAGCTTTGATAATGCTTATTTAACATTATCCTACTCACAAATTTTTCCTTTGTAGTGTACTACCTTCTCGGAATGTGTATCCCCTTAGCCTAGGTTTTTAAGTTTCTTTTTAAAAGAAAAGTCCTACTTTTCTCCTTGTAGTACTTTTATCCTCGATCTTTATCTCCCACCGAGATGTAACATATATCCATATATTTTAATTTAGGAAAAAAAAATTGAACTAATTCTTCTCATATTCCAGTAAGCATCATCTACTCTCGTGTCAGTCATTATGATCTTCCAGCAATGGATCAACAACTTTATTTATTATTTTAAACATTCTTTTCTGAACATAGTCAATTGTCACAATCCTAGTTAAACCACTAGCAATAGTAAAAAGCAAACAACCCCAAGAGTTAGCTTAATTGGTCAAGTCGGGGTTTCACGAGATGGGAGGTCACAAGGTCAATTCCCATAAGCTCTTGGGGTTAGGTCTATTGATGGCTGAAAGGTTTGATCTCCCACAGATAAGCGTAGCCTCTAAGTCGTGGACGTAGCAACCACCCAGTGACCAAGGGTTGTCGTGAACCACACAGAAAAAAATAAAAAATAAAAAATAACCCCAAGAGTTAGCTCAATCGGTCAAGTCAGGGCCTCGCCAGATGAGAGGTCACAGGGTCAATTCTCGTAAGCTCTTGGGGTCAAATCTGTTGATGGCTGAAATGTTTGATCCCCCGCAGATTAGCCTAGTCTCTAAGCCATGGACGTAGCAGCCACCCAGTGACCAAGGGTGGTCGTTAACCACAGAGAAAAATAAAATAAAATAAATAAATAAATAGTAACAAGCAAACAAATAATTGCATTAATTACAATTGGGGTGTTACATTTTAACTATGATATTTAATCAACTCACAAGTGTTACTACAACTTTCTGAATCTATTTCGTCCTAGATAGTTTCTATGAAAATAATTAGATCCAACTCCAACAAAAAAATACTACCAACAACAATAATTTGGTTCTCATTTAAGATAGCAATGATTTTCAATAATATAGTTTCTTCTTGTTAGGATATGTATCAGAATAATGAGTGTACCCTTAACTCTTGTGATGTTGTTTTACAATTTTGAGAATGTGTTTATGAAATGAAATTGTGTTGAATTATTAACTATGTTATAGGGTTAGATATGAAAGCTCTTCATGATTAATATGTTTCACTAAGGGCGTGATATAATAAAAAACAACATGGTGTCATAAATCTTACCACAAGTTACAGAAAAAAAAAAAATTACATCATAAAACCCAAGTGTGGGGAAACACTCATTATCCAAGTAAACCCACCAATCATATAGGTCCACACCCCTATATATACATTAGTAAAAAAAAATCTCTTATTCCCTAGGTAAACTCTTCAATCATATAAGGAGCACATTACATATTTACACACCCCTCTATTAATGGACATTTTCTCAGATGTCCAATATAGCCTCCTTCACCTTAATTATATATTTTCTGAAGAAAAATCGTAATTTTATTCAACCCGAAATATAAGGAACAAAATTACATTTTGCAAATGCCACAAAGCATTCAATCAGATCATCCTTTCAGAAAATGTAAAAAAATATATATATAAAAATAAAAATTACATAAAATTGTCGGGGCTAAGTGTGAAAATAATCACTTAGTTTCCCATTTTTTCCTCTATTTATTCCACCTTAGGCCAAGCTTCTTGATCAGGAGTGGATGATACTATTTCCATTTGGTTTCCTTCCACCTTCGAGGGAAATTCTTTGTCAGAATCCAAACTCTCAGATGTAAAGGTTAGCTTTATGCCCCTACTTCCTTTTGAAAGGGTATGACCGCTTTCTACTGCTCTGCTACTATGATCTTTGTTACTCCTTGGATGTTGTCGTTTTCTTTGTCCAAATTTCCGGGAGTTTGGATCACTACTAAATGGATGGCTTTTACAATATGTTTAGCTTAATCCTTTTTCTTCTGTTTTCCCTCCTCCACTTGGGATCCTTGTTAATTCTATCCTTTTGGTTGTTGAAGACTATCATCCAATTATTTGTCTTTGTCATTCAAAGAAGGTGGATCTAAAAATTACATGAGAGAGTGAAAGGAAAACAAATTTAATGATGCACATGAGATAATTATTTTACAATAGTGTGAGTTGAATAATAACTTATTCAAAAAGACCACTAGAAAATCATTAATATATTCACATTCTAATAGTAGTGCTATATGTCTATGAAGCCAATATATATGAACATTTACTAAATTGGGCTCTTCCTTAAGTTTAGTTTTTTGGTGCCCATTCCCTCATAAGAGGGCCATAGTTTTAGAAATGACAATAGCTTGCAACAAGGTTATAGATCTATATGTTACATCAACTCACCAGACTAACACAACTAAACTCCTAACATGTTAAGGGATTCAAATTCCACATCATAAAGATGCAAGAGAAGCATTCAAAAATAACAGATTTGGGGTATATGTACTTGCCCTTCCCAACATATAGAAAACCAAAAAGGGTTAGGGATTAGATAAAGTAGCAACACTATCTAGATAGATTAACCTACCCCTTCTTGAGTCATAAAAAGAGTATAAAATAAATATGTCTAATTTTTAGAAATAATTATGAATAAAAATGTATGTTAAACCATAGAAATTTGGGTGAATCTTTTTCTTAACCTACATAAAATTATTATAAAAATATTCAAATTTCAAATAACTTTATAAAATTTATATAAAAAATTATAACGGTTAAGGATAAACAAATCTAAACAAAAGAAAATAGCAATAAATTCTAGAACAAAATGGTAATAGCTCAATCCTCTATTTGAAAATGTAAATTACCCAAAATTAACCCTTAAAACTTTTCATATAATTATTAGAATCATTAAAACATTTTGTCAAAATTTACCCAAATGAATTATCCTTGACTGAAATTTAACATGTGAAACATCCAAGTTGAATGGTGAGTGTTTTTAACCCTAAATTTTGTTTGACTTTTAAACCTAACAAAATTCAAAAAAAATATAAATAAATATAAAATAATTAGATAACAGAAAGTACTAAAAAATACAAATAGGATTATGAGTGAGCTTTCCCCTGGAAAATAAGTAATTAGAAATTAGTATTGAAAACGACTAGGTTTTACCATTTCCTCTCGAGGCACCTTCAATAAGCAGCTGCTCCCTTAACTTCGGGGATTGGGGTGTATACGTTGGCCTACCCGAGAACGTTATAAATTTATAACAATATTATTAGTTGGTGTATACGTTGGCCTACCCGAGAACGTTATAAATTTATAACAATATTATTAGTTGGTGTATACGTTGGCCTACCCGAGAACGTTATAAATTTATAACAATATTATTAGTTGCTGTATACGTTGGCCTACCCGAGAACGTTATAAATTTATAACAATATTATTAGTTAATGTATTGCAATAATAACAGTGTATTTTTTATAATAATATTATTATTTAGCTTATAAATTTGTCATTATTAGTTAGTGGAAGGTATATTTTAGTTTTATTTTATTAAACAAATAAATTAAAACAAAGGTAATATGTTACATTGTTATCTAGTACTACCTTTTACGAAGAAAAACCAAATAGTTTTTTTTTTTTTAACTATTTTTGAATGAGATCTCAAGTAATTTTTTTTGCTCGACCTGAAAGGGAGGCTCAGTTAAGTAATTTTTTTTGCTCGACCTGAAAGGGAGGCTCAATTAAGTAAATTTTTTTGCTTGACCTGAAAGGGAGGCTCAATCTTAATTGGCTTTATTATTTAAATCGTTTATGTTGATTCCATTGCAATTATTTGAATATTTTTGCGTATTTTTTTTATTATAAGATCAATATTTTTTATTGGTTTTTTTATTTTATATTAATGTAAAAATGTATATATTTAATAATTTTTTATTTTTTTTTTATTTTAAAATTTGGTATATTTAAAACAATATTATAAATTAATTTATTAGATTTTGATTTCATTTATTATAAAAAAATAGAATTTATTAGAACTGATGTAACACTGGTCGCATAATTTTTTTTCCTATACACAATCAAAATACCATTTTGGGACAATATACACATCTTCAATCAACATTCTTACACGTAAGCTTTTCGAGAAGAGGTTCAATACATTACCTCACAAAGTTTTTAAAACTTGACATTGGAATGCCATTATACATCATCATATATAGAACACTATATCTTCCTAGGTGAAGTATCATTTAAGGAGGTTGAATCTCTAATGTCTTACGAAGAGTTAAGGCTTAGGGTGCTTTGATTCTCTCTTCAAAACATGGCTGAATTTCTTTCGATCATCACTAGGGTTCTAATGAATGGTGTTAATCATTTGGGGTAGTTGTGGTAATTTTTCTCATCTCTCACTTCCATCCGGCATCGCTATTCTGCTCCTCAGTCGTGCTAGAATCTCATGGCTGTTAACATTATTGAAACTGTAGTTCAATTCCTCCCTCAATTATTCTGATAGAACTTTGAATGTCAATTAGGTAGTGTTGAGGGAAGAGGGAAGGTAGTATGAGAGCCTATTCAAGAATTTTTGTTCGTGTTCTGACATTCAACCAAACCCTCATCCTGTCAGGTAATATGCATTTTTTTAAGGTACCTTTTTCCTCAGGTCATGCATGGCGACAACAACTAATATTCTCATATTTTTTTCTCTTTTCGGGTTCTCGGTTCTTTCATCCTCACTCCAAAGTGCCTCCAAATTTACGGGTACATGCCGCAGTTAACCTAATTGTATAGTCTGCAGCTTTTTTTTTAAGGGTGAAATGCGTATTGAGTCAACAAGATCCCTTAAGGGCGTTGCAACATTGTTAAATTCTATTATGGCTTCAATGTTTGGGTTACTTTTCCTTTTTTAGAATTCTTATCTAACTATAATATCAAGACCCTCCTCTCGATTTGGTTATGAATTTTGAATGAAACTCCCTGTGGGGTTTGGAACACATGAAGTGTAGTTTTTGTATACTAAGACCGCGCAATTTAAACGGGGCTCTTCTTTCAATAATTTGTTCTCTATTTTCCTTACTATGTCCAGGTGGTTCATTTCCAATTCGTGTTTATAAATGTACTATTTTATAGTTGTGTGATGCCTATGAGGAATGCCTCAGATAATTATATTTGCATGTGTATTATTATGTTTTATTTGTTGCAAGGAATTGCTAATTATTTTTATCTTATTATTTACTTAGGCATTATCAACGAGTTTATTTGTGCTATTGAACTTTTATTCTGATGTAATTGTTTTAAACCTCCTCAAGAATGGAGTTCAAACCCTAACATGATTGCTTCCATATGATGACTTACACTTTCGGTCAGTAGAAGAATAATTGTTCCCTGTCTAAGGCCTTGGAACACTTATGGGGACTAACCGACTTCCTTACCACTATAGTTATAGCTACAACAACTATTTTTCATCTAGTTGATATTAGGGTTTATTGGAACCCACCCTCTAATTTCCTTGGTTACACTATTTCATCTATGGTACCCAAACTCACATGCAAGAAATAAAATCAATACATTGTTTAGTGTTTCAATTCAATCTTTCTTCCAAGTAACATATTGGTATAGCCTTCAACATTTTTCTTTAATCAATATAGAAAGGATAACTTATCTTAGATGAAATGACAACTATTTATATTCCCTGGGGTCTTACATCATCTCCCATGAGAGAAACATCATCCTCGGTGATTATTTGTGTCCTTGAAATAGATTAGATATTATTCCTAGGTCAAGCTTTCATCCTCCTAGGTGGCCTCTTCTAGGCTAAAGTGTGTCCACTGCACTTTAACCTAGGTGATGGCTCGCCTCCGTAGCATTATTTCTCTCCGAGTCAGAATACGTAGAGGCCCTAACTCGGAATTCTTCATCATATTCTACATGTTCCACATCACAAATATCATTAGAATAGGAATATTTAATAAACACCATCAATTATCACAAAAATATTGTTTATTAAGGTTGTTACCTACAACTCTTACTAGTTAATAATATTATTAGAGTCATATATATATTTATTTAACAAGGAGTCCTGAAACACATTATGGACCCACATATAACTCGGTAATGCAAGATGGTATGCAATAGGTCCAATTCTTTCTAGAATTTGCAAGAGTCTACAATATCGAGGGGCTATGTTTGGACACCATTTCCATTGTAGGGTGTTTTCTTTGGTTTCACTCAAACATATACATGGTCCCCTACTTAAAACTCCTTATGATCTAGTTTCCTATCTACATAAAAAAAATTCTTATCTTGGGCAACGTTTAAATTAGGTCACAACTTTTTCACAGTGAGATCCATCTTTGCTATCATATCAAGACCTAGAAAGAACTTATTTTCTGGGTTGTTTCGAGTAATAGGTGTTCTACATATTCTTCCATATAGTACTTTGAAAGGGCTCATCTTCAATGATTCTCAGTAATTGTTATTGTAGGTGATCTCCACCAGGTATAGGTACTCTTCCCATTTACTAGGTTGTTGTATTACATATATTATTAACATATCCTCTAACACCTAGTTCACTCACCCCATCTACCCATCATTCTATGGGTGATAGGAAGTGCTAAATTGAACCTAGGTCCCTAAAATAGCAAAGAGAGTTTTCCAAAATGTTGATGTCAATTTCACATCTCTGTTAGACATCATAACCTTTGGCATCCCATGTAGCCTAAAGATTTCCCGTATTAATATGTCTACAATTTGCACAATTTTATAGGTAGATTGAACAGGGATGAAATGAGACACCTTATCCAAGTTATCCACTACCACCATAATTAAATCATTGAGTTTCTTTGTTTTAGGAAACCCTCTAATAAAATTCAGAGTAATTACTTCGTATTTCCATTCTGGGATGGGTAGTGGGTGAAGCAATCAGTTGAGTGTTGACGTTTTTCCTTAACCTTCTGATATTCCAAGCATTTGACCAAATATTGAGTGATATTTTTTCTCATATTGGGCTATAAATAATTTTTATTAACAATAGTGAATAGTCTCTAATAACCAGGATGGGCAACATAGGGTCTCATATGAAATTCATCTAATATTAATTGTCTAATAACTATTTGATTAGGGACATATATTCTCTCCTTAAAATTCAATAAATTATTTTTTATTTATGTCATAATCAGCTTGTTATTTAGAGCTGTTTGCATGTTTAGCTTCCTTCCACAACAACAGATACTCTAGATCCTTGTTCACAACCTCCTTAATTAAATTAGAAAAATTAAGTTCTACTTGATTTTCTGAAATCTCATATATGTGATGTGATTTTCTACTTAATTCATATGCTACATAATTTTCCTTCTCTTTCAAATTCTTAATGACAAAATCAAATTGTCTTCAAAAGTTTTCTCATCTAACTTGTTTTGCATTAAGACTAGGTTGTTTAAAGAAACTAGTTAGGTTGTTAATATCGGCCATTAGTACGAACTTTTTACAGAGGTAATTCCTTGATATCTTCATGGTTTGTACTATCACAGTGAATTCTAAACCATAAACAGGATATTGTTGTTCATGTTTTTTTTCCAGGATTTGTATGCAAAACCTTTGCCTTTTGCATCAACACTCCTTCTTGAGATGCATCAGTGTAGACAAAAAATTCCATTTTTAAGATATGGAATTTTTAACACTGATATTGTGGTTAGTAGTTGTTTCAATAGATCAAAACTATGTTGGCAATCAACAGTCCATTTCGATGCCTTTCCTTTTTTCTGCAAATAAGTTATAAGATAAACTATTATGGAAAATCCTTCAATGAACCGATGGTAATGTCCTACCAAACCCATGAAAGATCAAATGTCGACCACATTAGCAGGGATGGTCCATTCCATAATAGTTTTGATCTTCTTTGGATCCATAGTTATACCCTCTGTAGAAATTATGTGTCCTAAATATTGAATTTGATCCTTGTAAAAATCACACTTATTGTACTTGGTGTATATTTTGTGTTCCCGTAAGGTTTGCAAAGCTATTTTTAAGTGCTTATTATGCTCTTCCAAATTATTTGAATATATAAGGATATAATTAACAAAAATTAGGATGAATTTATGAATTTATGGGTGAAACAGAATGTTCATAAGAATCATGAATGTTCTTGAGGCGTTGGTATGGCCGAAGGGAAGAATGGCAAACTCATAGTGGCCATAATGAGTTTGAAAAGTTGTTTTAGGAATGTCTTCCTCTCTAACTCTTACTTGATGGTATCTGGATTGTAAATCTATCATATACAATGATGTTTCCCCCTTGACGTGGTTGAATAAATCAGTGATTCCTGGAAAGGGATACCTATTCTTAATGGTCAACTTATTAAGCTATATATAATCAATGCATAGACTCATAGTACCATATTTCTTTTTTACAAAAAAACAGGCACCCCCCACGAGGACACACTTGGGAGAATGAAATATTTGTCTAATGATTCTTGCAACTGCATCAATAGCTCTATTAAATCAAGAATAATCATTCGATCAGGGCGTTTTGACACAGATGCAGCCCCCGAAATTATTTCTATAGTAAATTTGATATCTCGCATGGGAGGTAGCCCTAAAGTTTCCTTTGGGAACACATCAACAAAATCTTGAATAATTAGTAGACTTTCCAAGGAGGTTGACTTATTTTTTGAACTATGAAATCCACATGTACCATGCAAATTTAACATCTCTTCCTAATACATTTACCCAACTCGGATGTCGTAATTGGTCACAAATTAATAAATTTATTTACCCCTTGAATTGCGTACCTGACCCCCTCCTTTATAAGGTAAGTGATAGTTTTCTCCTTATAGTTCATTAAAAAGCGATGTATTTCCAACTAGTCCATCCCAATTTTTACATCATAAGATTTTAATGATAATACATTTAGGTTTACACTAATTAACTAGTCTTTTATCTCAATAGGGCAATCACTCTATTTTGGAGATCACCCTCGTTTTTGCCCTTGTGACCAGCTATGCCAACCAAGGATTTTTAAATTTAAAGGTTTGCAGACTAGAAAAATAGGAAGATAAAAGAAAATGAGTGAAATTGACAGTCCCCACGTGAGGATACCCTAAGGTTGTCCAAAGTGCTGGCTCAATCCATTGAATTCACAAATCAATCAATACAAGTCTTATACAATGACGTTTACTTAAGGATATGAAACAACCTACTATAAAATATGAACTAATTCCTAATTACAAACAAAATCATAACTATTACCATTTCTCCATTATTTTCTA
Source organism: Pinus taeda (assembly GCA_000404065.3). Lineage (NCBI taxonomy): Eukaryota > Viridiplantae > Streptophyta > Pinopsida > Pinales > Pinaceae > Pinus > Pinus taeda. Next base: position 88,112 of record APFE031290893.1, read on the forward strand.
AGTCCCCCTTAATGGAGAAAGGGTTGATTTCCACACCTAAAATCTTTGTAAACAATTGAAATTGTATCTTCCCAAGGGGCTTTGTGAAAATGTCAGTAGCATTTTGACAAGTATTAAAATATTCAATAAAAATTTCCTTACACTGTATCTCCTCTCTAGTAATATGAAACTCGGCATCAACATGCTTTGTCCTTGCATGAAAGATTGGATTATTTTCCAACCTGATTGAGCTATGATTGTCACACTTTACCATTGTAGCCTTCTTTTGTTCTTCTCCAACACCTTGATGAATTCGCCTCAACCAAACAACTTCACAAGTTGTTGCATACAAATTTGTATACTCTATCTCTGTATATGACAAAGTTTCTTCTTTCTAGTCCATGAAACAATTTTGGATCCAATATTGAATGCATAACCTATAGTAGATCTTCTATCATCTAAATTACCAGCCCAATATGAATCTAAGTAACTTGTCAACTCAACATCAAATGAATATTTAAGACCAAAATAAATTATTAATTTAAGGTATGTGAGCACTCATTTTTCTTCTCTCCAATGGCTTTCGATAGGTCTTGTTGTAAATTGACTTAACACACTAATAGAGTATGCTAAATCATGTCTCATTATAGTTATATCATTCAAACTTCTAGCTAGTTGTCTATACAATGTACCACCTACCTCCTTTTAGCCATCATCAAAATGTAGTTTAATTTATGTTGTATTGGAACAAAAGCAACTTTGCACTAATCCATATTAAACCTTTTAAGTACTTCTTTGACATACTTAACCTGAGTAACAAACGTATGTCCTGCATCTCTCCACACTTCAAGACCTATACAGTAATGTAACTCACCAAGATATTTCATCTAAAATTCTGGCGATGTTTGCACCTTAATTTCATCAATCAGTTTGACTAGATTTCCTGTAATAATTAAGTCATTAACATACAAGTAAATCAGTACTATATTCCCCTTTGCATCAAAATTTCTATACATATTTGGATCACTTTGACTCCTCATAAAACCCTTCTCAAGAAAGAAAGAATCTATCTTTTCATACCATGACCTAGGTACCTGCTCGAACCCATACAAAGATTTGTTTAATATGCAAAGTAAATGTTCCTGCCCTTTTTTCACAAACCCTTTAGTTTGTGTCCAATACACCTCCTCCTTTAAATTAATAGAAAAGAATATTTTACATCTAACTGGTTCAAATTCCAATGGTACTTTGTAGCTAATGCAATTAATAACCTAATAGTATTTAGTTTACATACAGGTGCAAATTTTTATGCATAATCAATACCATCATTTTCTGAGCACCCTTTTACCACTAATATATATCTATATTTATCTATCTTGCCATTTTATTTAAACTTTGGTTTGTATATCCATTTGAATCCTATGGGTTCTTTTCCTTCAGAAATTTGGTCAATTCCCAGGTTTTATTTTTAATTATAGATTCATATTCTTCCTCCATAGCTTTTATCCACTCTTCATGTTCTTTAGCTTCATTGAAATTCATGGGCTCTATTAAATTCAAAACACTAGCCATGAGAGCATAGTCCTTATACCTTTTAGGGTGTCAAATCTACCAAATAAATCTCCTTCGTGCTTCATTATTTTTTCCTCTATTATCTAAAAGTACTTCTCCATTTCGGATTGGGCTCTCACTCTTAGTGATGTCCATATTGTTGGATTCTTCCCCAATTTTTTTTGGCTTACTTCCTTTTTCTTTTTCTTCTACTATATTATCTTCAACTTCAGGAATAATGTGTCATGTTTGATAGTTGTTATCTCTATTTCCTTCATCTTCCTACTCGTGGAAAATTACATCTCTACTCACAAATATTTTGTGAGTAGATGGATCAAAAATTTTATATGCTTTAAATTCTGAATAGTATCCTACAAAAAATAATTTGATACCTTTACCATCAAGTTTATTTTTTTTCTCCTTCGGAATATATGCAAAGGCCTTGCACCTAAATATGCTCAAATGATAAAATGCTAGTTTAAGACCATACAGGGATTCAAATGAGGTCTTGAAATCTAGATACCGTGTTGCACTTCTAACCTTTAAATAAACAACAATTTAGTGAGTTTCGCCCAAGAAAAATTTGAGAGTTTCTTACCTTTGATCATGCTCCATGGAAACTCCAACAATGTCTTTTTTTTCCTCTCTCCAACATTGTTCTACTGTGGAGTGTAAGGTAATGTTAATTTCTGCACTATTCCATGATCCTTGTAGTACTTGAAAAAGTTCCCCAATTTGTATTCTCCCCCTTCAAATGACTAGAGGATATTTATAAACTTCCCTATCTGCTTATTTTCCATGTTTTTGAATTATTTTAAATGCTAAAAAAAAATCACTATTTTTCCTGAGGAAGTACACCCAATTGTACCTTGTGCAATCATCAACAAATAAGAGAAAATAATGGGCTCCTCCTAGGGATCTGGTTTGCATGGTTCCACAAACATCATAATGCATAAGTTCTAATACATCTCTTCTTCTCCTCTCAGAATTAGAGGGAAATTCATCCTTGTGAATTTTTCCTAATGCACAACCTCCATAAGCAACATATTCATTCTTTAACATAGGGATTATTTCAACCATACATTTTTTTTTGCAACAACAATAAATCATGATAATTGATGTGACCATACCTTTGATGCCAAATACTTTATGTTGACATAGTTATGGAATTTAGTTGTTGATGAATTTTGTTGGTAACATCAAGATTATTTAGGCCTCCAACTCTGACTCCTAAAGCAACAAGTTTGTAGTGATCCAGCAAATCTTTCACTATGCAATTTGTTTTGAATAATTCAACCTTCAGGTTCTGATCCGTAATTGTAGACACAAAGATTTTTTTTTTCATGATCCCAGGCACATACATAACATTACAAGTGTGCCTAACATTTCCATTTTGCAATGCTACAAGAATATACCCACATTCGTTAATATGATATGGGCAATGGTCTCCAATATGGATATTAGCACCATTGCATACATCTTTGAAACTCTCATACTAGACCATGTTACATGTCATACAAATCAAAGCTCTAGAGTCTACAAAACATGCATTAGAATCATCAATTTTAGTAGACAATGCAACATTAGACATAAAGAGCTTGAGGACATTGAGATCAGAATTCAGGGCTTCTCTTGCAAAATGTCCTGACTGTGTTCTATGTTTATGCCTAGATTCATCAATTTTCTTCTTATAACAGTCTCTTGAAGGATTACCACTTCTACAACAGTAAAAATTTTTATTCCAAATGACATACCTTGATTTGATTCCAGAAATGACCTTTTCTAAGATGAGCTTCCACCTTTGTTTTCTCCTCCTTGTTTAACTTCGAAGAATTTTTTTTTTCGTGACAAGTGTGAAATATGGATTTTGAGGCTTCAAGTTCTTGCACTTATCTTATTCGTACAATATTATACCTATAAATTCCTCAAATTTTGGCACTTTCTCCCTTACCACAAGACATGTAATAAAAATATGGTAATCCATTCACATTCCATTTAAAGTGATTGTCAGAATATCATTAGTGGGTACTGATTATCCTATATGTCATTTCAAATCTTTAATTCTATAAATAAAGGAACAAATAGATTAATTCTCTTCCATCATAATATACAAGAGATTTATCTTCAAAACCAAGACTCTATTTGTGTTCTTAGTTTCATACATCTCCTTCAATGCATTCTAGGTCTCATTGGAGGTCTAACAGTCATGAATATAAAGGATTACATTATCTTTAACAAACATCCTTAGTAATACCTTTCCTTTTTTCTATTTCTTCTCCCAGTCCTGAATTGATGCAACTTTCAATCCTATAGAAGGTGTTGCTTCTTCTCCCTTCATGGTGGTCCAAGCTCCATAACCTTCCAACAAGGTTTGCAGCTTGAATTTCCAATTGACATACTTCCTACAATTCAAGTTATTTTCTTCGTTCAAGTATGTATCTTCCAATTTATTCACCATCTTCTCCCCATTATTTTCAAGAGCACTTCCAAAGCCTTCAAATAAATTTAAATGGACACTAAAAATAGATTTTTTGGGGCTCAATTATCCACTCAAAAAAAAATCCGCTCCCTTTTCAAAAACAAAAATAATATGTATCACTACACCTTAAAAAAAAAACCTTCAAATTAGTGTCCTCGTTGAAACAATAAAAAAACCTCTAGTCCACTAAAAAAAATAGGTTCTCCTTAACCTTTTCAAAAACAAGGTACCTTGTGCCACTTTCCAATGAAGTGGC
>APFE031290895.1:9879-52455 GCA_000404065.3 Pinus taeda
ACACACCTTGTCTTCTCTTGGAAATATGGGATCTTTGTATCAGCAAAGCAGAGCATATTTGGCATTTGAATTTGCCAATCATGAAATATGAAACCTATTGGTATAGGTATCCAACAGATCAGACAGTAAACATCCTATCCTACCCTTAAATTCAAAGCCTCTTGGTAGTTTTCCGCCATTGCATGTATCCCTCGACCTCGCTAGCCCGCATTTGAACAATATTGGTTTGCAATCGCATAAGCATTGCGCAGAATCAATTCCTAAGCCACCAGATCTCTTCGTGCATGGCTTCCAACAATTCATTTGTGTTTCTTCACTGTCAAAACAACTTCAGAAAAGGTAATTTTCTGCAAAAGGGTGCTAAAATTGCAAAGCGCCATTATTTTTCCTGTCGTCGTCATGAATCGTATAAGCTTTCTCCTGATGCAGTTATTTTAAGTTCTTGATTGGAAAAATTGGCTATATTTCAGATTTCTGGAAATATTTCATTAAATAATCCATTATATTCTCTAAACTAAATCTATCGAAAAAGGCCATGCTCAAAACAGTGTTTTAAGCGGAAGAATCAGAGATTAAAAAATATCATTAAGATATGTTCAAGGGTTCTTTCCAGTTCAATTATTCTGAGCTTTCAATGGAAATGTTTGACTCTATTTTGGCTTACAGGCAAGATTTCATAAATTAAGGCTCTCTATAAACAGACTAGAGGAGGCTGTGCTCAATTTTGTTTTAAAAAAATAGCAGAGTTTGGGAAGAAGTGCATTGAGTTAAGGATCATGATTTTGTAATTTGATTGGATGATTTATGTCTCAGTTCTCCACATTTCAAAGTTATTTGAGAATGGACATTGATTATTCTAGTATTTGATGGTGTTATGTTCAAATTACACAGAAGAAGATAGAAAGCTAGGGCTTTTAGAGGCTAAGCATACACAATGGCACAAACTTTACAGGTTTTTGTGAGATTTTTATGACTGACAAATAGGATAGAACATTAGGACTTTCACTAAGCTAAGAAATCTAATGCCACTTTCTTTACAGATTTACTTCAACGTTCTGAGACTAAAAATTTGTAATGTTCAGCTGGTTCGTAGATATCTTTTGGTGGTTTCTATTTGTATGGAACCAAGAATTTGAGACCTTAACATGAAATACTATGCTCTGGCAGATTTTCCCTTTCAACGCATCTTTGCACAATGGAATACAATCTCTAATTCTCTTTAGTGTATGGAGAAGCCAAAACCAATGGGTCAGGAAGCAGGGGCTATAGGAACGGTCAGTAATGGAGGGAAACACTATCCTTCACAAGATAGGAATGTAGAGGAATAGGTTGTCCAAGCACGTTGTTAGAGATTTCAAACATAAGCTCTCTTTGTTTTCTTTAGCGTCGGCTGAAGTTTATAACTTTTGCCACATTCCAAGATCACCTGTGTCTGTTATATAAGGAGGTCTTGTAACCTGCTTTGAACTTCCAGTTTCCCTCTTTGAGAGTTTGTATGGAAAACCAGTGCTCGATCAAAGGTTTACTCATATGAAGGATGCGGAAAATGAGACTCCTTGAGCAAGTCCAAGAAAAATGCCTGGCGAAGAATTGATGCAAAATGATACCTGCAACAGAGCCAACAAAGTTTCAAAATTAGAGCTAACCATGCCAATTAAAAATTGCAAACAACCTGGAATCATATCTTCAGGACAACATTGTTCGAAGCACCCCGACAACTATCCAACTGTCCTTGTCCAACTGTCTTTGGTGATTGCTCTTTCACTCTTGCTTGGGCTTTATCTTCACCTCAACTCTAGTATCATGTTAATTTTTGGTATGTTCTATGCTTAAGAGTAATTTACTACAATTTCTTTATTAGCCCAATATCAATACCTAGTTTAGCAATCATATCATCATGATAGTGAGTTGCAGATAGAACATAAACATAAACAATAGAAGACAAACTAAGACAAGAGGACACAAGATGTGGCACCAACCAGGGACAAACCCTAACGTGGGGAAACTCTTGATCAATTCTTCTTGTATTCTTCAATAGTTCAGCAAAGAGAGATAGTACAAATTTATAAATTTGATATTTTATGATAACAGCAGAAAATCCCTAACCAGAAAAGTCAACGCTGGTTAAAAAATGAAGAATTCTTTCTTTCTCTAAGTAGCTCAGTCAAAATCAGTCAACTTTGGCATCCAACAACAAACATAAACATTCCAAAATAGTCTGAAACACTCAGTCAAAGTCTGGTCAACTGAAGTCAAATTGCAGCCAACAACTAGGGATGTCAACACAACTCAAACCAAAGGTGAGATCACCTCAGTTTTCGTGCCCAAATCTGCAGCCTGCCAAGGAGGAGATGCCTCAACAAAAGAGCAGTCAAAGGGAGGCAACGTTGTTCAACATAGCCCAAAAAACAACCTTCTGAAATTTGGTTAATGCAATCAAACAAAAAGTGTCCTTCCTTTGCACATGTGAGAGATTGTTGCCTAGATTAGTGTACCCAGTCAAGTGAGGAGAGAGAGATGTGATGAGATGAGATGATGAAATAATTCCTTGAGGTCTCCTCCTTTTATATGCAACGTTGAGGATGAAATGGGGGTAAAAATGCTTGTTTTGTTTGCTGGCCGACCTTGGAAACTTGTCAATAATAAAAATAAATTCATATCTTCATTTTTACATGTTGAAATCGAATGATATTTAGATCAAACCTACACCTCTCGGAGAGAGGAATCCAAGAAAAATATCAGTTGTCATAAATAAGGTGACCCATATGGAGTTTGGCGCTAATTGCCAATTTTAACACTCACTAATGACTTCTAATGCCATTTGAAAAAATTATCTCATTCCAGAGGAGAAACCTATGATCACAATTGTAGTGACCTACATCAACATGATTTATTATAGTTAAAAACATAGACATTGTGTCTATTAATAAAAAAGATGCATTTAAAACAAGGAAACATACAAGTATCACCATCTAAAAATGTGAAAGTGATATAGCAAGATACATTTAAGACGACAATGGAATTAGAGGGATCATAAATAGTTTGGGTTTTGTCATCTTCCTCTAGATGATCTAGTGAATATTCTACTAGCTCATCAATGGTTTCTAATGCCATCTGAAAAACTTATCTCCTTTTAGAGGAGAAACCTATGCTCATGATGGTAGTGACCTACACTGACATGATTTATTATAGCTAAAAACATAGATATTGTGTCTATTAAGAAAAAATATGCATTGAACATAAGGAAACATATAAGTATCACAATCTAAAAATGTTAAAGTATGTGAAAAAGTATAAAAAGATATGTTTAAGTAGAAATATACTAAATCTCAATGTCATAAGCAAAATTGACAAGAGAAAAGGAGGAAATGAGGTCAGGTATTTCCATGGCTAAGGGGTTCTATTAGAGTTTTTCCTACAACCTGATTGAAAATTCAATTGTACTTAACCAGATGTTATACAACTATTTATGAACTTTTACAAAAAACTATTGCCTTATGTTTCAGTATCGTACTTAATATCAATGTTCTTTTAGATCATTTCATCTTACTAGTAATTTGTTTTGGGTAACAATGTTTGTTTTTGTTTCACAGGCATGAGGATCTTTGCATCCCATTTGAAAGGTTTGGACGAGTAAAAGATGTTATTGTACGGGGTATGGCCATCTTGTTTATTTTAGATATTGTTAATTGTGCTTGTTTATAACTTTTGAGGTTTAGCTTTATGAAATATTGACACAATGTTCATATTATGCATTAATTGGAAATTTATATGAACATCTAATGGTGTTCGGTATCACTTTTGATTTTATGTGAGACCATGTTTTTTCATAATTATATTTTGTTTTTTAGTCTATTGTCATGGTTTTACTTGTCTTTGTAATAAAAAGCATATGTTGTTGATAAAGTAATAATGCTATTGAGTGTTCTAATTACTTTATGTAAAGGGGCCATCACTAGGAGATATTTCTTAGCAAGATGTAATAACCCTGGTTGCATTTCCCTGCTTATTTTAAGCATTTAAAATTTAAGTAAATTAAATGGGCCGACTTGGGGTACATGGATTCCAGAGATGAGGTGGAAGGGGAAAATTGCTTGGAATGTGGACTTGTGTGGCATATTCTGGTAGGTAGACACAAAATAAACTAAGAATGACAAAAAAACTAACAAGAAAAAAATCAGAGAGACAAGGGGCAACTCACATGATTTCACAGTCTAAAGAGAGCTTAGCCAGGCAGGCAAAAATGAGGGAGGAAACAAAATGTGGAAGGCAGGTAAATGCTTCCATTTTTATCATCTCAGGGCTATCTAGGAGACGAGGGTCTATGTTAAGATTCGTAATTAGGGCCAAACCCAATGTGAGTCACCTTATTTATGGTAGCTGATATTTTTCTTGAATTCCTCTCTCCTAGAGGTGTAGGATTTGATCTAAAGATCATCTGATTCTGTTAAAATTGGAAACTAGGCCAAACTCCATACGGGTCATCTTATTAATGACACATGATATTTTTATTGGTTTCCTCTTGTCGAGAGGTGTAGGGTTGATCTAAAGGTCATCCAATTCTGACATGTATTCATGGAGATATGAATTCATTTGTGTTATGTGGCAATTCGTGAAAGTCGACCAACAACCAAATTTCCCCCACTCATGCTCAATGTTTTAGTATAAAAAGAGGTGGCTTGCTAGTCATTTGGACACACACTCTTTTTTTGATCTCTTCCTCTCCACTTGTCTTTGGGTTTTGGCGGGAGGAGAGATCCGAAGAGACTACGCAGCCCTAAGAAGAAGATGCCCTAGCTCTACGCTATCATGGCAAAGACATGCCCTAGATCTAGATGTAGCCAAGGGAGAGAAGGCTCTATGTTGTCCTAATATGGTGGAAGCATAACATGGAGGAAAACTCTTATGGTGGATCTACACAAGGTTCTACATTGTCTTAAATGGGACCTTTCTACACAACAATAAGAAGCTTAAGTATGCTACCATAAATGATGTCATACCGTAATCACAGAGATACTAAGATGCTGCCTAAATTCCCTATGGAGATGACCTAAAGGCCTAATGTAATCATGAAGGAGGACAACCCTAACGCAGTTAAAGAGAAGTCTACACGTTGGTCTAAAATAGACCTCACAGCGATTTTGTGTATGCCCTAGTCACAGCCCGAATGCACTCTAAATGCTAGTCGTATTCGTATTGTTGACTGTGTGGAGAATGAGGGTTGAAGGTTGATGCCCTAACTCTTGAAGCAATGACAACAAGTGCAACAAGAAGACAACAACGTCCTGGGAGATGTATTGGGTCAAGGTTTGACCATGTTTGGCTCAGTTTAATGAGCATCCTATTGGTGCCATATGAATGACCTTCAGAGAGAGATTCTGTCCTATTTGACCAGCATTGAATTCTCTAGTCAAGGCTTTACTATTGCTGTCATAAAATATTAGATTTATATATTAGTGGTTCATCCTTCTCTTGCTGAGACACAATCATAGGGTGAGTGGTCCAGCCATCCCCTAGTGATTTGTTGTGTACAAGGTGAGTGGTTCAGCCTTCCCCTATGATACCCCATGGTGACATGTAGGTAGGATGAGTGGTTCATCCTTCTCTTGCTGAGACATCCTACCCATGCAGTGTGGGACTGATGGGAAGTACCTCTCATCTTGCTAATGAGTAGGGAAATGAGGATAGGGACCACAATACTATCGATGGACGCATCGTGTACTACCATACTCCCTATGCTAGGATGACCTATATTGATCTGTGATCAATTGCAACTGACTTTGGGTCAGTAATAGTGGTATGAGACACTCTCTTTTATTTGGGACTAACTTCGGGTCAGTAAGAGTGGTATGAGACACTCTCTTTATATGGGATTGACTTTGGGTTAGTAGAGAATGGAATGATACATTCTCGATCACTACTTCTTCTTCATAGTTCAACAGAGCAAAGAAGAGTGTAGTAGTGCAAAGGAGTGCGTTGATGGCAAAGATAGTACCAATTGAGAGATGGATTAGAAAATGGAGTTCTCCCTAGTTGAGAGGGAGTGTTAAAATTGGAAACTAGGGCCAAATTCCACCTGGGTCACCTTATTTATGGTAGCTGATATTTTTTCTTGGATTTGTCTCTCCGAGAGGTGTATGATTGATCTAATGATCATCTGATTCCAACATGTATTTATGGAGATATGAATTTATTTGTATTATTGACAATTTGTCAAGGTCAGCCAGCAAGAAAATTACCCCCAACTCAACCTCAACGTTGCATTTAAATAGAGGAGACCTCGAGTCATTTGAGGCACACATCATATCATGATCTCTCTCCACTTGTTTGGATTTGTCTTCTGTCAAGGAGAACATAGTGGAAAGAGTCATCTAAGAGAGCCCTAATCTTAGTCATGAAGGAGATATAGCCGCAGTTGAATAGAAGCTGTAGCCATAGAAGTAAGGAGCCCTAATATGAAGCTACAGGAGGATCCCTAAGCTACAACAAAATGAGCCCTAGCTGCAGCGAGAGAAGGAGCCCTAGCCGCAACAAAAGGAGAGACCCTAGTCGCAGCAAGAAGAAGCCTGAAAGAAGCATGAGAATTCCAGGTTACAGCACAGTGATATAGGCTATTCCTAGGCATGGTTTAACGGTTGTTTGCAAGGTAGGGGAGCTGCAGGAATAAGGGGAGGTAGTACGTTGAAGGGATCTTCCCTATAGGTTCAGAACAAATCAGCGTAGGGCTAGATACATATGTAGATTGGGTGCTAGAATGTGCTGACAGCAAGTCGAGTTCTTGTAGGCTAGATACTACTGCATTGATGGTGTTTGTAAGTTGTTTGATGGAGGACCATAGGCCTAACTTTCTGTCGGGCTAGGCTGCAGGCCATAGCCAGTAATAAATATTATTCTAAGTGTTGCATTAAGGTTAATCAAACCATACATGGACAGCATGGCAGTGGTGGAGTTTAACCTTGATACACCGTAGCCTAAGAAGGCCTGCATTATTGATTGTGTGGAGAATGAGGGCTGAAGGTTGATTCCCTAACTCTTGAAGAGGTGACAGCAAGTGCATCATGAAGACAACAACGTTCTGGTAGATGTATTAGGTCAATGTTTGACCATGTTTAGCTCAATTTAATGAGAATCTTGCTGGTGCCATATGAATGATCTTCAAAGGAAGATTCTATCTTGTTTGGCCAGCATTGACTTCTCTGGTCAAGGCTTTACTACTGTTGTCATAAAATATCAGATTTGTATATTAGTACTATCTCTCTCTATGTTGAAATATTGAAGAATATAAGAAAAAATGATTAAGGGTTTCCCCACATTGGGGTTTGTCCCTGGCTGGTACCACATCTTGTGTCCTCTTGTCTTGGCTTGTATTCTAGTGTTTGTGTTTATGTCCTATCTGCATTTTACTATCATGTTGATGTGATTTCTAAACTGGATATTGATATTGGGCTAACAAGAAAATTGAAGTAAATTTCTCTTAAGGATAGAACATACCAAACATTTAACATTTGACCTGCAGGGTTTACTCTCTGCCTAGTTCACTAGCCCCTTCCATTCTATTAGGTTTATTAGCATTCAGAACATGAATGCTCCTGACTTGTAGATTTCTCGAAAATCCATCCAAATACCAAGCCACTCATAGGCACCAACATTGTGGAGAGTAGATCTAGTATATGTATAAGTCAATTCAGCAGGGAGAATTCTTTCTGTAGCTTTTGGAAGCATATTTATTTTTGTAGTTTTCTGAAGTATACATATCTAATTATATCTCGTATACATATCAGTCAACTCAAGAATTCTCAAAGGTTTGAAGTGCAGAAAGAATTCTCCCTGCTATCAAAGGCACTGATCCTATAAGCATACATGTACCAAAAGTTGAAACAGAGACAAATCTGGGTGTAACAGAGAAAATAAATGTTGTGATAGTTGATGCGTAAACGTATTTTATAGCCAACCACATTATGCCTACCTCAAAAATTTTAGATTCCAAAGAAATCTTGTCTCTCAAGCCTGCAATTTTAAGTTCCTCCTAATTTTTAATGTCTCCGATGTGGCCTTTGTACTTTTGTCTTTTTATTCCATGATTCTGTTTTGAAATTTTTGTTGCAATTTTGTAACTGGGAAATTTGGCAACATAACTGCCAATGAGGCTGCCAACCCTAAAAATGTTGTCAAGCCCAAGTTCTGATGTAGAATAATGAAGGTCATAAAAACTTGAAGAGGTAAAATCCAAATACCATGCATATGTCAACAAAAAGCTCCAACATTTTGAACATTTGTACTCTTGTAGTTGATAATTTTTCCACGTGTATGCTTTTGTCTTGACTGACTGGAGAGCAACACTCCCTTCTTGTATATAATAGTTGTCAATGTTGCTTTAGCCCATGAAGCTAACTAGTGTTGTTTGTAATGACCTTGTCGCTGTGACAAGGATCCTAATACCTTTTCCACAAAAAATGCACAAACTAGCAGATAGCCTTGAATTTCATATTGTTTCTTTCCATCTAGAAAAAGTACAAAGGCACTTATAAAATATGGACCTACATATGATGCAGAAGTTTCCAGTGCTGGTAAGGATGTAGTAAAAAGTACTTCCTTCCAGAGAGATAGCCATAATGCCTTTGCTAATGACTCAGTATGACCTTATGTCGAGCTTTATCACTAGTGTACTCCTTTATGGATAGTAACTAAACTCTGCAAATGGACCTCATTTTTCAAAAGTGATCCTAAATGTGAATATGTTTTCTACTATGCCTGCGATTGTCAACTCTTTTTGTGCCTTTGTCTAAGAAAGGTTGAATTTTGATTTTGTATGAGCACAATGATGACTCAAAACTCTGTCTTGTGTGTTAGTGTCTGATCTACGGAAAAAGATAAATATATATTTTAATCTCTTGAATGGACTGTAAAAAATTATTGGCATTGCATGATGTTGAAAATAGTTAGGTGGATTAGTGCAGAGCTCAAGAAGATATTGAGTTTAATGGCACAACTGACACCATGAAAGAATCTTTGGAACAAGTGGTGGAGTAGATTGTGCCTGAGCAAAGGGTTGCAACAATGTATATGAATTTGGAAAAGAACCCATGTAATGGTGGGTAAGCACATCAAATCAAGTTTCACTCATGGCATGATATGATAGAGGTACTTAATGATAAAGGCCTACCAGAAATTGGGGCTCCACTAGGTAATGACATTTTGGAATCTAGTTTTGTCAACCAGCCCCTACAATTCAGTGGTACTTCCAATCCAATGTGATACATGTATTACTGCGAAATCATTAGGAGATATAGGAGATTCCTATTTAACAATGGGTTCATAATTTTATGCAAACCTTAGAGCCATTTCCAAAGAAGTGATATCTTGAGGTAAAAATGCAGTGACAGACGACTAGCTAGGTTGAATTATGCGAAAGGTTCTACAACACTTTATATAACTCTCCTTAGGAGGAGGCATAGATTGCAAGTTTGATAGGGTTCATTTGGTGTTTCTAATAAATGGACCACCCACAAAGTCTAATAATAGGATCCCCAAAGGAGTACCCATTAAAGGAACTTTGCCATCTGTGGTATAAAGAAACTGATTCCCTTTTGAAACTATTGATAATGTGGTAGCTGGTATTTCTATGGAAATGAAAAGTATTGATCTCCTTGTTGTTTTGGGAATTGTTGATAGTGTATGGGAAAATGGTGAAAATAGCGGGGAATAAGATAGATCTGCATTCTATTTGAAGGATCATTTTTTAGCAAGGAATGTGTTGTAGTGTAATTAAATCTGCATGTTGTTCCGAATATTTCTCAATCAAATAGATCTGCAATCTATTTAAAGTTTATTTCCTTCCAAATTCAGTGAATATCTAGTGTTGGGCTGCGAAAGTGCGCTTGATTCCTAACTTGGACAGATCCTAGCTGGTGTAGAGTATCCAGTGTTGGGTTGTGAAAGTTTGCTTGATATCTAACTTCGACAGATCCTAGCTGGTGTAGAGTATCCAGTGTTGGGTTGTTAAAGTGTGCTTGATATCTAACTTGGACTAATCCTAGTTGGTGTAGAGTCCCCCTGAGGGTCCACTCAAGGTCACTACTATGGTATTGCTAATTCACTAATTTTTTTTGAAGCAGCACTAGCAGTTCTAGTTCCAGTAGCATATCTAGTAGTATACCTAAGAGCATATATATATGCATACCTAGTAGCAGAACAAACAGAGTAAGTATATGAACCTTGAACCAAGCTAGCATCATGATCAGCCTCTGTTAAGGAAATACCTCCACGTGTTCTGGGAGTCTCACCACACCAAATGCATCTTAGAGACCCTTGTCATGACCAAGGTAGCCCTGTAACTTGACTGCCTTCTAACGTGTTTGGAGGTTGTTGTTACCACTAGATATTGGTTTCATTCATTTTTCATAGGTAGCAAACTTTCACTGCCATATTTTGTTGAGAAATATCAAGAGCCCTGAAGGAGGAGGGTAGGGTCAAAGCCATGCCTCCATGTACTCGAATATGGAAAATAAATGCATCCTTGCAGCCATTTTCCTAGTCCAGGTTAAAATTGCAGTCAACCCACATTACTTTCACTGGCAAGTATTTGAATGCAGAGCTAATGTAACAAAAATTAATAGAAAATACAGTGGCAAGCCCATTCATCTTGACATGATAGTATATCCAAGCGTGGTTTGGATGACACTTAGACATATAGCTCTTGGGAGTGTAGAAGCTTTTATAAGGTCTAAAAAATGGATGTGAGATCGAATAAATTAAGTATTGTGATGTAATTGGAGGTTGCAGGGGGTCAGCCCTATCGAGACCTGGTTCTAGCCAAGCAAACCATCAGCAGGTTTCTCACAATGCTCTAGAATCTAGATTGGGGGTTATTGGACTGCAAGGAGGACCACTGTGAAGTCAAATCTAAGATTGGGAGGAGAGTTGCAGTCTCCAGCTCAGTCGCCCAGAGGTACGTGTCTATCACTCTAGCTAACCTTATGTTATAATTCCTGAAATTGTTACTATGTCCAATGATTGCATGAGACACATCTTCTTAACGTGCAAGGGTGATCACGTCTTGATGACACTTAGATTTATAAAAAAAATGTATACAACTATGTGATATAGAATATATGAATACATATATGAGTGTTGTTGTATTGATGTTTATGCTGGTGAAAATATATCTATGAGTGTGTGCTTTGCTCTATCTTGTTGTTCTGAATTCTCAAAACTCTGCTTCATATTAACAAGAAGTATGACCTTTGTTCTTATTGTAGTGATAAATTGGTGTATATTACTCATGGCGAGCTTGATAACATATAACCCATACTAGATGGTTTTAATTTTTTAACGTAGTTGAGGTTACACAGACATACTTTTGTGACAAATGTTTTGGGTCACTACTATGAAATGATTGGTTATTTTCCTGTGAGTTCTAGAACTCATGATTCTATGGTGAATCATGTTCTACAGGTTAGTAACTACGTACAGGGCTTGTTAGGTCCCATATATGTATATATATAAGCTGGAGAATGTCAATAAACCTTAGCAGTTTCTTAGTATTGGTAAAGATGATGTGAGTCCCTGTCCAACTCCTGTTGACCTAGGCACCATATTGTGTTTGATGCTTTCTATTTATTTTGTATTGTGCCAAGACTTGACATGCTATTGGATGTGATATAAACATATATTTTTTGAAATCGCATACATTGTTCACCAATCTCTCTTAATAGACATTACATAGGATGAATTGTATTTGATCAGTCTCTCTATCTAGTTTGCTTAAAAGTTGTCTAATTGGAATCCTTGAACTCCTGAAGTCAACATGGCGAATATTGAGCATTAATCAAACTGTCCATGATATGTGCTATACACGGGTATTGTTTCGGCAATTTTATTTAGAGTCAATCTAAATCTACGTGTTTTATATGTGGTTATCCAAATTGCTGGGATAGGGCAACCCTTTTTGTACATTGAGTGCCATCATATGTCCAATAAAATGATGGACATTGATGCTTTAGTTTCTTGAAAACTATTATTAGAGGATCGCACCTATTTTCTGCAGTAGGGTGCTTCTTTACATTCCCAAGGCAAGCAGCGTGCAATCCATATCTTTTGGAAGTGGTGCCTCCCACTGTTTATGTAATCATTATTTATCTCACTTGTTCTTAAATGAATAATGCCATTTTATTGTTATTTCATAAATATATGTGTTATGTTGGGTTTATTATGTTGTTCTAACAATGCATGCTCCATTTTTGATAATTTCCGGCAGGGGTTTCTTGTTTTGACACCTTCAAGGAATAAGTGAACTTTTTATAGGGACCACCTCTAGTTTTAGGTGTTGCTTACAATTTTGGATAGAAGATACTGGTGACAATATTTGGTTAAACTTTCTTCAGAGTTGGCATAAGAACAATGGAGGTGCAATCAATACAAGTTAATGTTACTACCTAGTGCTAAAACTATTAGGGTATGCCAAGATAAAATTAAAGTGAACCTAGTCCATAGCAAATTAGACCTCTGGGAAGATTATGGGTCCAATTTTCATTTCAGTCGATGCAAAATTCACAGAGATTCTGCCAATGCAAATTCCCTCTGCCGGGAGAGACTAAAAGCAGCAGGGCTTGGAAAATTGAGCATACCTCCACTAGCAGATCCAAATAAGGGGATACTTGTTACGTTCAGGAAGGGGAAAGTTAGATTGTTATAGGTTGAAATTACAGAGAAGTTAGAGTAGAAATCTTAGATATAGAAAGTACATTGTTGTTATATATTTGCAAGGTCTACATAAGAATGCCATAACTTTTGATAGGAATATATATGTGTGAAAAGTATAGGAAAATTTGGATAATCATTGTAAATGTATGGGATTGGGAAGTTGGTTTTTGGGAAAGCCCTATTTTTCCTAAAATGTGCTTCACATGAACCCTGATATTTCTAGTTGCTTTAAGAGCCGCTCTCTAGACCAGTATGGTAGAGATGTTTTAATGTCTTGTCTTATCGTGTCCTCAAATCATTTTGACTCAGTCAAACTACATAAAAAAACTGGGGTGGAGGGGAGGGTTGTGTTACGCAACAGGGGGACATGTGGTTCAAATGTGATTCACATGTTTACACCATTACCTTGTATATGCAAACAATTTTTCCTTGTGCAGGTGTAAGGCCCTTAGTAGACATCGTTATACTTATTGTAGCTCCAATCCCCACTATCTCCTCGTGAAATGGATCCTAGTAAACTTGTAACATGCTTTTAAATATGATATTCATCATTAGTATGAACATTTTCATGACGTTTTTAGGTTGTTTCTATGGACGTATCATATATGTGAAGATGTAATTGAATGCAAAGAAGTTGAGAATATGCAGAAGATTTGCAAGAAACCCTTCTCCAAGAGTTGAAACAAATCACACATTTTCCACTTGCAAACCACCACCCTGTACCTTCAAAAATTTACTCTCCATACCTGCAGTAACACCTTACAGGACTATCTTATTTTCAAAAGTTGATTTATACAACTTGCAAACTGACCCCCAAGGTCACAGTGTCTTGTATTGTAGCTTCCTTTGTAATGCAAATCTTTGAACTTGATCTTAGAGATTTAAACCTCCCCCTTTGAAGTTTATGGTCACCATCAATTTCCAAGTAATGGTATTTATCTTGGGCTTAGTGTACCACTTGTTGGATCAACGATGCTATCATTTCTTCCTAACTTGGAACGATTCTATCTCTCCTCATATAACATAATCTAGATTGGGTTTTTGCACTTACTTTTGATGCAACATTTCTTGTTTATAGGCTTTGCATTTAACCAAGGTGATGTCAATAACTACCTAGGTTTAAATTGAATATGCACCCATGTGCAGTATGATGTCATTTTTTCCCATGTAACAAAGTTTGAAAGTACTTAACCCTCAGATCACGTAGGCAAGGGTAAGATATTTTGTTTATTTGTTTTTGACTAAGTGGAGTGTTCACTATAAATATTGATGTTTCAATTTTTTTTATATAGTTTGTTTTGAGAAAGTCTGAGTAACAATATGAATAATTGTGAAAACTTACATTGTAACTTTGTTGGAACATCCAAAAATATTTCAAAAAATTGAAGTAAGAACATGAATAACTATGAAAACATATACACAAGGAATTATAAATTCATTTGAATATCCAAAGATAATAATTTATGTATCCAAAATTGAGTTGTTGTAAATTGATTTGTATACCTCATGCCTATAATTGATTATGCATGTATGCAAATTTATAAAGCGTAGGTTCAATCATATATCAAATTTTCTGATGCACTTTGAGTTGTAGTAGACTATGGGAAACCTCCTCTGCTAGCACCAAAAAACTGTGAAGGTTGATCATAGTACTCTTTCCATGCTTTATTGTGTGGTAAATGGGTTGTTATTACATATTTCCTCTCCTAGGTGCCTGCTTGCCAAAACCCATGAATCATGAGAGTGGATGGAGGAAACAATTTTTTTTTGCAAAGCATGTGGAATTCCAAAAGGATCAGTGGGTGGAGGTGCGTCTCCAGGATCTCCCAGATGTCTTGAGACTGGTTTGATTTAACTACAACGAAGGGTATGTGAAGAGATAAGGATGACACACAATGAGTTAATCCTTGAAGTTTGAAGTTAGACATTTGGACAAATTGGATTACCTCTTTATTGATTTAACTTGGTGAAAGAGGGACATCTATTTCTATTGCTGCATTATGAGACTCACGAAAATGCCTAAATTAGGTGTGTGTTTCCTGAGAAGAGAGAGGCATTTGTTGCTGCATTATGAGACTGAAGAAATCGCCTAAATTGAGTGTTACCTGAGAAGGGGATGAGGTGGAAGATATGACTAGGTTGCCTGATAAGACGAGGCAACTTCAATTTTTAAAATCCATATGCAAATTAAGTACATAAATCTATTTTCTCTCATGGAAGCTATGGGATATTTAAAACTTGAGCATAGAAATCTAATGGCTTTTGAATAATTGGTGAGAAACAAACAAAAAGAGTGAGTTCTAAATGTTCAAATCCAGAATTGAGATTGCTATGGTCTTGTATTCCATTTGTATTTGTTCAATCTCCAAAGAAAATTGGGAAGTGATAATTAATGAGAAACAATCATGTTATGATCAACGAAGTAAAATTAGTTGTTGGGAGAAGGCTGCTTGAGCAATAGTTTAGACTTTCAGCTAAATAAGTCACAAGGTTTATCATTATGAACATTGATGTAGGAAAGATGGTCCTTTTTTGTTGTGCAAAAAAAATAGATTTATAATTCAAAACCCTAGAAATGTTATCACGTATATCGAGAATGTTTATGTTTAGATTTAATAACAAGGTTCCAAGTCATTATGACAAAAAAATCCCAATTATTCAAGACAAAGTCAATTAATTATCAATTTATTAATAATAAAATAATTTCCATCTTTTCCTTATTAGTTTATAAAAGGGATATTGTGTCCTTATTCTATTTTATTTCTTTGGAATTTTTCGCTGGAAACATTTATTTTTGGGTGAAATCTTGCTTTTTGTTTTTGAATTCAGCTCTTAGAAAACCGCCACTATTATACAAAATTCACAAATCAAATTTTTGATTCCAAAGAATTGCGAACAAATTGCATAGGAAAATTTGACCAAACAAATATAGCCAAAAGCTATCGAAAACATACACTACGACCTATAAAAATGCACATTGGACTGTAAACACACTTGGCCTCTTCGAATGCAATTAATTTTTCATTTGGTTCTTTGTTTGCTTATCTCAACTTCTTAAGATGTGAATCTTCTATAGTTGTGTTGTCTGTGCCTTAACATATCGCTTTCTTATTTTCTTGTAACTGATAGCATCCATCCATTAACCAACCAACAATATATGTGTTTGGTGACTTGCAAAATTTTGACATGTGACATTGCCATGAAAATGTCCATGTAGTAGGAGAGAGGATAAAAATTTTTGCAGTGCATTACCTATGGTTGTGGGTATATGTTGTGATCCTTGTTAGGTAGGTTTAATTTTTAATTTTTGGAGGTTGTGATGTTGCTTGTAAGTAATTTATTATTTGTTTGGAAATTTAGAATTCGATTATATTATTAAAGTTATTATAATTTTAAATATTTTATTTTAAAAAAATTAAGCTTTTTTTTAATAAATAATTTTAGTAAGCTTGGCAGATCCTTTCTATTCCATTTTAAGAAACAGGCAGGAATTACATAAACATCATCCATAATTAGATGGCCTCAACTTGCTCATTGGGAAACCATGTATGTTGGGCATCTGACAACATTATATGCCATCCAAAATATGAAAAGCCTGACAATGTTAAGCAAGGCTATATAAACCAGAGTGTCTATGCGTCTCCTATTTAATCTATGTCTATCACAGAAAGATAAAAAAATGCATACTATTCATGTTGGAAGAATCATTGCACCTCTCTAGAATATGTAATTTCCACCCTGGGGATCCTAGTTACTGATTTGGAATGTTAACCAAAACCTGTGGGTTTTGGTGGAACGAAAAACCTCTACATGGTATCAGAGCTTAGAGCCAGGTTCAATTCCCTCAAGTTGCGTTTGAGGGGGGGGTGTTGAAAGAATAACTGTACCTCTATAGAATTTGTAATTTCCACCCTGGGGATTCTAGTTACTGGTTTGGAATGTTTGCCAAAACTTGCGGGTTTTGGCATAACGGAAAACCTCTATAATTCATTTATACATAGAAAAATTAAGAGTCAAAACTATGCTAAGAAAAATGATAATCATCAAAAGATTCAATTGGCACCAAGTCTTTGGCACTAGACCCTGATAGTTTAGTTTGTGGAAGGCAGGGAATATGATTCTCAATACAACTTAAACGAGCATTTTTTTGTTGAATTTGGCATTGAATGAGTTGGAATTCCTTGTCGATTTCCTGTATTTTTGTTGCTAACTATGAAATTCCTTCAAAGCTGGATGTTAAAGCTTTTGCCAAGAGATATTTCATCATCCAAAAAAGGTAAAGGGTCTACGGAACTAGGTGTATCGGCCTTCGGTATGGCCTGGGTTAGGGATGAGATCCTACCATTCATTTCGCTCCAATTCATTATATGTTTCCAGCTTCAATTGATTCTCCCAACCCAAAATAATCTAATGAGCATGTGGGTGTGCATTAGTTTGCTAAGATAGAGTTTCTTCCAAGTTTAAATCATTGTTATTTTTGCGACCTTGATTTCAGGTAGTTCAATGTTGAGCTTGAGTTATTCCACGACAACAACCCTGGCCCTGGCTACGAGCTTGACCACCCCTTGCATTTCTCCCTCAGGACAAAAGAGTGAGAAGAAAAAACATTAGGGAAAATATTGGACTTGAGGGTTGCACTTAGAGGGAAAGTAAATATGATAGATGGAGTAGCAACCCAATAGACTACAAACTCAAAGAGTTAGAGACCAAACCAACAATGGGATACTAAATGAAAATTCATTATATGGAAATATACTTGAATGTCTTTGTGTCAAGGAGAGAAAGCTCCTTAAGAATTAAACAAACTCTACTACTAGTGATACCCTGCCAAAGTCTGTCGAAATAAAGCATAGGGGTTTGTTGTCAAGGAAACATAACACAAAGAGGTAAAGGGACGAGGCTAGGAGGGATTGGTCCTTCAACTTGCTTGGTTGTTATTAGGAAATATGCAAATATTTCCCCTTCATGCTTTGATAATGCCATGCCCTTTAGTGTAAATAAAAAAAACAGAAAGAACATTCCCAAACACCTCCTAAAATTCCCATAGAATACATCAGGATCAACACTATATTCAATGACATCATCCATTTTCTTTGGTGCTTTCAATATGGAGTCAATGCAAAGAGATGATTGTATGCTCGAATGAAGGTTTGTGCAAAGCTGATTCAATGCGATTTGCATAATCTCCTTGATTTGATGAATTTAGTGATGCATTGTGTAAGCCAACCTCAATTGGATACAACTACCAAACTTTTTGATCCTCTTCACTCGTGCCCAATATAACAATTTGAAAGTATCACAATCTAAAAATGTGGAAGTATGTAAAGTCTACTATAAGGGGGCATATCTAAAAATGTGAAAGTATGTAAAGTCTACTATAAGCGGGCCTATCTAAATGTGAAAGTATGTAAATTCTACTATAAGGGGGCCTTCTAATGCCCCCATAAGTTCCCACGAGGGGGCCTCTTAACGCCCCCAAAAGTTAGTACTAGGGGGGCACCCAACGTCCCCAAACTTTGCGATGAGGTGGTTTTAAACCACCCTCATAAGTTGCTACAAGGGGGGTTGTAAGCTGCCCTTGTACGTTGCTATGAGGGGGATTTTAAATTGCCCACATAGGTCAATTTTCGAGGGCGTTTCAAATCGCCCCCAAAAGTGACTTTTTTTAGGTGATTTACAACCAACCTTGAAAGATGACTTTCGAGGGCTATTTCAATCACCCCTAAAAGTCACTTTTGTGACTGGTTCATATCTCTTAAAAAACCTTTTTGTTTGTCCTCATATCACCCTTAATCTAGCCCACGTGAAGGGCCCTCATGCCTAATCGACCCAACTTTTGGGGCTTGACCCTGACAAAGCCAAGGAGAATTGAACCAATGCCTCATAATAGAGGGCCAATGACTTGGCCGATAGGCTTCAACCAACCATTTGGGCTACCCATCAACACTATCTCATTAAAAACCTTCCCTAAAAGGCTTGACATTTAGAGGTGATGCTTTGAAGGGCGGGGCGTTCTAAAAATTTCCACCCAAAAGTCACTTTTCAAGTTTGGAACCCCCCTTGAAAAGTGACACATTTGGGGGCAGTTCATATCTCTTAAAAACCCACCCCTAAAAGGCTTGAATTTTATAGGTGATGCTTTTAGGGGTAGGGGGGAGGAGGTGTGATGGAGGTTTTAAAATATTGCAGCTAATGTTAATATACTTTTAATTCCCACTTTTGGAGGCAGACTACCACTCCCCCCCCCCCCCAAAAAAAGTATTTTTTTGTAGTAGTGGTAGTTATAATCTCTTGTCTCTAGAAGTCATTCTTTTTTAATGATTAACTATGCTTTGCTTCTTTCAAGGATATCCTCTCAAGCACATGTTTCAACCAATTCTCGAGTTCATTCTTCAAATTACTTTTATATTTATCTTTGATATTTATACTTCTCTAATATTTTGTAACAAAAGGTCTTTCATTTTATACCGGGTAGGTGATTACTTGAGTTAGAGGAAAGGAATATCCTTCCCTCACCAGTAAAGGGATTTCCCTATAGAAAAGGAAAATGATTTCCTTTCTTGAGAGAGATACAAGATTTTCCTTATCAACACTGATTGCATTATCGATAGACGCATCGTCAACATTACAAATAGCTGGTGAAGTCTTTGTTTTAATATTTGCTCTCGAGTAATATTCTTGTTATTCTGAGGAAATCCTCAACCTCTCCCCTTCGCATTAGCATTATGAGATACAATCTTAATTGCTTTTGGGTTTTTCAAGCAATCAATTAAGGGTGCTTCCTTACAGATATTAGACACATCTGATAACATTGCACATTGTTTAAGCGGTTCAACAACAACACTGGATCCATAAATATTTGACTCCATTCCTACATGCTTTCCTTTTGGTTTACTTTGGGCCGGTGGAAGAGGTCGAAGGGGATTGTTCAACGTGGAATTTGCAACCCTTGCCCGTGTAATGTGAACATTGGATGTCTAGGTTCCAGTCATTGTTATTTTGAAAATTGTGAACAACATGACTTTACACCTTTGAATTCGTGTAAACCTAGTAGCAAAATCCAGAGATCCTGTCGTGAAAATTTACCAGTTATTGCAGCCCACCCAAAGTTCAACTAGAATGCTCAATTGTTAAAGTGCATGGTGACTTAAAGTGTGTACTTCTCAAACTTTTTTCTAATCCAAAATAGTGGTTGAGTCATATGCTTTATTACTAAGCGACGGTTGGTTTGAAAAAATAAATGGATATTTTTTTTATAGAATGGTCACATCTTTGGCTTCCATATAATGACAATACTAATCAAATTATAAATCACAAGCAAGAGGCATATGAAGCACACGATCACTGATTTGAATGATTCAAATGTGTTCATTGTGTTCTTTAATTCTACACCTTTTAACTACTATTTTGACTCTCTTTTTTGGAAATTTATTGTTGAATGTTCACCTTTTGTAGATGTGTGTAATCAATATAAGATCTTTCACTCAAATTAGCTTGTTGTAAATAATATATATATTACACAAGAACATGTACGAAGTTATTTTCAAAATTACTATATTTAGATGTAAATTAGAATGTATGATTTTTATTTTTTGATGGCTCTAAGTCGAGTTCATGTGAAAGGTCTAGATGCACTCATAGAGATCTTAAAGGAGACAAATATTTGATGTCTTGTCGCTTGGATTTCCCATGCACAAATAATTTCACTAAGTATGAGGCTTTGATACAAGCTCTTAAAAAAGTGGTAGATTTGGAAGTTAAATAGCTCCAACTGATAGGGATTTACAAATAGTTATCAAACATTTAGGAAATTCAATTCACTATATTTTAATCACCTTAAGAATTATATAGACAAGACATGGATTATTATTTCTAATTTTGATACATGCAATATTTTAGTTATGTACATTGAAGTCAAAATGCAAATGAAAATTTACTTTCAAACACAACTGCTATATTTATACCACCGGGAAAATTTTCTATGGACATGTTTTCTAATGAACAATTTGTTAGGACTTCTATACCAAACAATATTACAAACTAGATATTTTTTGATGATGATGCCCCTATTTTAGAATTCCTCACATAGGGAGATACTTTTAGGGATAACCATTGATGAAAATTGAAATTGTGATCAAATTAATACATTGTCTCTAGATGCAAAACTAAAGAGTGAGAACTTATTTCTTAAATATGTGGTTTGAATGGAGAAGTATCATGACTCGGAAGATAAGTTCAAGGGGGAAACAAACTATAAATTTAATACCTACACAATGCAATATTAGATTATGAATATATGTAACAAATAATACCCACAAAATATTAATCTAGGTATTAGATACATGCCTATTGAGAGGGCTACATTTTTTCATTTCCTCAAGGAATATACAATTTTTTTTTTCTACTAGAATTACACTGATTCAAAGATCGATGACACTAAAATCATTCAAGATGTGATATAATTCAATAATTATATGATTCTATTCAGCAAACATTCTTAGATAGGTATTCAACAATATAATAACAAATGAAAATGAAACTCAATAAGTTTTTGGAGGAAAAAACAATATGTCATTCATCATGTGCTAGAATTATTTTAGTATGCAATATTGTTATGCTCTTGTATTTTTGCTAGAAGGAAATCTAGCACACGTTAGATTTATTGTACCTTGCAATGTTGTTACTGCTAAGATGATTACATTTGCGATAGAAGAAAATCTATTGTGCGTTAAATTTATTTTACCTTGGAATGTTGTTGTTGGCAATATAATTGTGGTTGTACTAAAAGTAAATCTAACATGCATTGAATTTATTTAGCCCTACAATTTTGTTATGTGCTTGTGATTGTGCTAGAAGAAAATATAGCACATTCTAGATTCGTTTTTCCCTGTAGTGTCATTGGAACCATGCTCATATTTATGTTAGAAGTAAGTCTAACAAGCACTAGATATGTTTGAAGCTATAATGTTATTATGTTATTATTTGTGCTAAAGAAAATCTAACACTTGTTAGATTTGTTTCATCTTACAACGTTGTTATTAGGAATACACTTGAGTTTATTATAGAATGAAATCTAGCATGTGTTACATTTCCTTTGCTTGATAATGTTGTTGTTGGCAATATGCTTGTATTTTTGCTAAAAGTAAATATAACACATGTTAGATTTTTTCACCTTACATTGTTTTTATGTGCTTGTGTTTGAGCTAGAAGGAAATTTAGCACACACTATATTTCTTTCAAAATGAAATGTTGTGGTTTGAAATTTGGTTGTTTGTGCTAGAAAGAAACATGATAGAATTATTTGACCTTGCAATGTTATTGGAATTTTACATGTGATTGCGTTAGAAGGAAATTTAGCACATGTTAGATTTCTTTATTGCAATGTTGTTATTGACAATATACTTCATTTTGTGCTAGAACTAAATTTAACATGTTTTATATTTCTTTAACCCTACAATGTTGTTATGTTCCTGTGTTTGTGCTAGAAGGAAATCTAGCATAGGAGATTTGTTTCATCTTGTAATGTGCTTGTGCGTGTTAGAAAGAAATGTAGCATGCGCTAGATTTCCTTGCCCTGTAATGTTGTTGTTGTCAACATGGTTGTGTTTGTGTTAGAAGTAAATCTATCATGTGCTATAATTCGTTCACATTACATTGTTTTTGTCTGCTTGTGTTTATACAAGAAGGAAATGTAAAACACATTAGATTTCTTTCACCTTGCAATGTTGTTATTGGCAATGTGCTTATCTTTGGGCTAGAAGGAAATCTTGCATGCACTAGATTTATTTTACAATCCAATGTTATTGTATGGTTGCTTGTGCTAGAAAGAATTTAGCATGTGTTTTGTTTCCTTTAGCTTGCAATCTACTTGTGTTTGTGATAGAATGAAACCAGCATGCACTAGACTTCTTTAGTCCTACAATGTTGTTATGTGCTTGTGTTTGTGCTAGAAGAAAATATAGCATGTGTTAGATTTCTTTCAAATTGAAATGTGCTTGTGTTTGTGTTGGAAGAAAATTTAGCATAGGCTAGATTTTTTATACTCTACAATGTTGTTCTTAGCAACATGCTTGTATTTGTTGTAGACATAAATTTAGCATATGCCAGATCTCTCACTCTACAATGTTGCTATGTGCTTGTGTTTGTGCTAAAATGAAATCTAACACATGTTAGAATTTTTTTTTAACCTTGCAATGTTGTTATTGCTAACATGTTTCTGTTTGAGCTAAAATGAAATCTAGCTTATGCTAGATAGGTTTTGTCCTGTAATGTTGTCATTGGAAATATTTATTTGTTTGTTTTAAAAGTAAATATATTGGAATTTTTTCTCACCCTACAATGTTGTTATGTGATTATGTTTGCGTTAGAAGGAAATATAGTATGCATTATATTTCTTTCACCTTGTAATGTTTTTATTTGCAAGGTGCTTGTGTTTTTGATAGGAGGAAATCTAACATGTGTTATATTTGTTTTGTCTAGTAATGTTGTTGTTGGCAATATGTTTGTGAATTTGCACTAAAAGGAAATCTAGTACGTGTTATATTTTTTTTTTCACAATGCAACATTATTTTTGACAATATAGTTATTTGTGATAGAAGGGAATCAAATGTTGTCTTGCATATTTTTATTTTGCAATATGCTTCTATCTATGCTAGAAGGAAATTTAGCTTGCGCTAGATCTCTTTTTTCTTGCAATGTTGTTGTTGACAATATGCTTGTGTTTGTGATAGAAGTAAATCTAGCACATAGTAGATTTATGAGACCTTACAATGCTGTTACGTTCTTGTGTTTATGATATAATGAAATATAGCACACATTATATTTCTTTCATCTTACAATGTTATTATTCGCAATGTGTTTTTGTTTTTGCTGGAAGAAAATCTTGTGGGTACTAGATTCTTTTTGCCTTACAATTATATTATTGGTAATATGTCCGTGTTTGTGCTAGAAGTAAATCCAACATGTATTAGGTTTATTTAGCCATATAATAATGTTATTTACTTAGGTTTGTGCTAGAAGGAAATATAACATGTGTTAGATTTTCCTTTACCCTGTTGTAATGATGTTGTTCACAACATATTTGTGTTTGTGCTAGAAGCAAATCTAGCACATGTTATATTTCTTTCACCTACCAATGTTGATATGAGTTTTTTTCTTTTTTTTTGTCCTCCAGAAGGAGGTGTGCAATGCTTAAATTTATGTCCCTTTCCAATGTTTTTATTTGCAATGTGCTTGTGTTTGTACTCGAAATAAATCTAGCATGTCCTACATTTAATTTTCTTTACAGTATTGACGTTGGAAACATGTTTGTATTTTTGCTAAAAGTAATTCGAGCACATGCTAGATCTATTTCACCCTACAATGTTGCTATGTGTTTGTGTTTATGCTAAAATTAAATTTAACTTACGATATATTTATTTCACCTTGCAATGTTTTTATTGGCAATGTGCTTGTGTTTGTGATAGAGGTAATATAGAATGTTTTTTTTTCACAATGCAATGCTGTTGTTGGAAACATGCTTATGTTTGTACCATATTCTATTCTTAGGCCACATATTCCATATGAAGGGCCTTCTAATCATTTGAGGGTTTAACATTTTTTATATTGTAACAATAGTTTATGTAGGCATGGATTAAAACCTCATTGTCTTTAAAAGGCAATGTCAAATTACATAACAATGGAGATGTATCAAGAAAGATTATTATTGTAATGTTTTTATTGACAATGTTTTTGTGTTTGTGATAAAAAGAAATTTAGCATGCACTACATTTACTTTACAATGCAATGTTGTTGTTGGCAATCTTCTTTTATGCGATACAAGGGAGTCTAACATGTGTTACATTTCCATTGCCTTGGCAATATTTTTAATGACAATGTGCTTGTGTTTGTGCTAGATTTATTTTGGTTTGCAATGTTTTTCTTAGAAATATGCATGTGTTCGTGCTCAAAATAATTCTAGCATGTGCTAGATTTATTTCACCATACAATGTTTTTATTGGCAATATCCATGTGTTTGTGATAAAAAAAAAATCTAAGATACAATTTTTTTTTTTTCTTTGCAACATTTTTGTTGCCAATATGCTTGTGTTTCTGTTAGAAGTTATTCTATCACATTCTCTATTTATTTCACCTTGCAATGTTGTTATGTGTTTTTCTTTGTGCTAGACGAAGATCTAGAAGAAAATCTAATAATTGCCATAGTTAATGTTGTTTCATTGTGTTTTGATTTTATGGTTTCTAAAGCAAGCTAAGAATATACATGGCTATAAAAGATAAATTTTCTGTAAATATGATGTTGTTGTAGTCTCTACAATTTTATTTATTTATTCACAATGTAATGTTTTTTGGAAATGTGTTTATGCTCATGCTAGAAGGAAAGCTAGTAGGTGATAACTTACCTATAGTCACGATTAAAAGAACATAATAAATTATTTGGGGGTTCCCTTTTTCTAATCAACACCATGATTAGCTATTATTGTGAGTTCTACACTTATTATTGTTCTTGTTCATTTTTGTTACACATATAATGATGCGATTAGTTATAATATTTATAAATCCATACTTTCTTCAAAAATTCGAAATTATGTTAATAATTTTTTACTTTATTTATTTATTTATTATTATCAGAAACCATAGACTATGAAGCTAGTGAGAATTCGAAGGAAGCATCTAAGGAAAAAGGATGTTCAAGAAACATGACACCAAAATATTTAAATAGAATGACAATTTTATAATTAGTTTATACTTTGTTACAATGGTTAGACATTATGCTAATAAATGGTTCTTGATTAGCTTATATTTATTATTTTATCAGGCCAATGATGAAATGTTTGCACCTTCTTCAAGTGTCCAATTAGAATTTTTTTCTGATAAAAAAAATCTCTTATATCTTTTCAACCGATTTGGGATTAAATTGGTACACTATTTTTAATTGTTACTAACTAGGAACATTAAAGTGTTCTCCAAGTCAACTTGATTTTGAGAACTAGAAAAATATTTTACACAATTTGACAACATGTACTCTTCGGCATGTCAGGGATTAACAATGGAAGAAATTTCTTCAGTAGCAGATAAGCTATTGGATGAAACCATTTGGTTTTTTATTCCACTTAATCTTCCAACAAATGCCACAAAATTAAAAGATTATTGTTCTAAATTGAAAACCAACATAACATTATTGGAGGCAATGGTACATATTGTCAAAGTCATGATGAGAAATTGAATGGGAATACTTTTACCACATTCAGCATCCTTGAGAATTGTGAAATTAAC
This sequence comes from Pinus taeda, assembly GCA_000404065.3. Taxonomy (NCBI): domain Eukaryota; kingdom Viridiplantae; phylum Streptophyta; class Pinopsida; order Pinales; family Pinaceae; genus Pinus; species Pinus taeda. The sequence goes on from APFE031290895.1 coordinate 35,854, forward strand.
AATATTATATTTTCCAACTTTTGCAACATGGTGGAGGGGTCTACTTATGTAAAAAGAACACATAATACAAAGATAGAGTCCTTTTCTCAGCAAGCATGTGGAGTCCTTGACAGAATGATAAATGGATCAACAAGTCTTTAATGGGTTGACAAAATTTTTGAATTTGGTTGTCATTTTGGGGGCTTTCACATTTTATCAACACTTTTGCACTCTTTTCCAATGTCAGTTGCAAGTAGTTTTACATACTAACCTTATTGTTCCGGATACACTTGCTTTGAAAAAAGAACCATTCCACAAGGATATGATATTGATTTTTTTTCGATTTCTTATGGAAAAAATGAGTTGAATGACTTTACTACAATTTTCTTAGTATAACTTTGGTTTTGTAATGATGTACATAATTTTTTGGAAATTGCCATAAAGAACTCCAAGATCAACTATAAAATAACTAGTGGCATTTATGAATATAAGTCTCAAAACAGATATAGTTATGATATAGTTTTTACAATACATTTCTTTACTTAAGAATTAAAAATTTTGGAAGCTTCAAAATACTCTCACACATTTGAAGACACATTTGATGAAAATGAGAGAGATTATGATTTCTGAATGGATTTATTGGAAAAACACCAACAATGTAGTGATGCAAAAGTGGTTATTACTCTTTATGCGGGGACAAATTTAATCAAGTCTTGTTGTACATATGGAAGAAGAATTGCATGTGTTGTGAAAACATAGTCACAAAGGATAATCATGTTGAATAATTACAAATATTTTCAACTATCAAATCCAGGATCTATTAACTTAGAAAATTCAGGTACTATAATTTCTTTGTTGTTTCTCTTATAATACTTTGGATAATATTTTGTTTATATTTTTAATTGTCAAAGTGTTTACTAAAATGACTAATGATGGAGATTCTAAAACAAAGAATGATGAATGTGGGAAGCAAAAAAATAATCAATATAGTGCTTATGATGTTGAAAAAAGTTTAGAAATGGAAACATGAGGAGAATTAGTTATCATACCAGGAACATAATTTGTTTGGTTGTTTCTCTAGTTACTTTTTGAATTTATTTAATTTCCATATTCATAACATTTTTGGATGTCTATTATAGGGAATTATGAGAAGAATGGAATTAATCAAGGCAATGACCATGGAATGATGGGGATAGAAATGGGTATTAATCATTGTAACTCTTTTTTTTTAATCTAAATTATTATTTTTATTATCATGAATCATTATAGTTGGAAATAAAGAGAATGAATATAGTGACTAAGGGAATGTCCCACAAAACTAAAATCAAGACCAAAATATTACATGGACAATTAAAGATGATTCGTTTTTTGTATAGTTTAATGAATTTTGTTCATTGTCACAATTTATAACATTTTTTTATGTTTATTATAGAGACAAGCAAGGAGAACAAAGACATTGATCAAATGAATGTGAAAAAAAGCTTTAATTAAGGACAAAATATAATATTAGGTACTTATAATTTGTCCACTTGTTTTCCTTATTATTTAATGATTTTATTCATTTTCACAATTCAAAATATTTTATATGCTTAATTAGAGAAAAATAAAGGTAACAAAGATGATGATGAGGTGAAAAGTTACAAATATAAAGATAATGTCATAGCAAATACTTATAACTTGTCTTCTTATTTATTTTATTATTATTTGAACTCTAATGCTTGTAACTACCATAACATTTTACATTTTTATTATAGGAACTAATAGAAAGGAAAAAATTAACAATCAAAATAATGTTAAAGGTGTGTGTGGGTGTGTTTCTTTTTAAAGGTTTATTACTAATGTTTTTTTTGGTATTGGTATTTGATTGAATGTTTAATATGTTTACTCCAAGTTTTATCAAGATGATAAAAGAACCTATTATTTCATCTATAAATAGTGAAAAAACCATTGAAGATAAGTGTATTGTTTCAACAATTTATTTGGTAGTTTTTATAACATGAATAAAATGGTTTGACTAGATTATTTGTCATTGTGTTGTAGCCAAAATAACTGAAAATAAATTAGTTATTTTTGAACTAAAGGACAATTTTTTTTATCATAGCACCAATGATGAAGCAACAAACAAAGGGCATATTTAGAAAATGGGAACTGATGTTGATTACACAATAGAGAAAAAATTATTTTGGATTCATCCACATGTAAAAACATTTATTGAAATGTGTTTCAAAAATGAATATCTTGACATTGCAATTTGGATGACAGCTTTGAAAGAAAGCACGGAAAGAGTTTTAAAAAAGTTGGTTTCAGAAACATTCAAGATAAAACTGTGTTTATGTGGACTTCTTAAGATTGTAAACCACAAAAGGGACATAAGGTCATTAACAATCCAAGCAAAGTTAGACACTCTAAATCATTGAAAAAAGTATGGGAAATGCATACCCAATATGATGCAACCAATACTATTACACTGGATTGTTCACTTGAGAGCATGAAAGGTAATCCCAAAGAAAATGTTATTCTTGCCCCTCCAGTCATTGGAACAAATCAAGAGGATAATTGGTTGATCAATGTGCTATGGAGAATGTTGCATAAACTCAAGAAGGCTATAGATGTGTGAGCTACTTTTAAAGATGTTCAATTACATTTAGAAGTACCTTAATATGACCGATGTCTATTTCATGTTATTATATGTATGACATCACGAATTATTAGTTTTATTTCACAACACTAATATAATAATTGTTGATTTGGTTTGTCATTACTAAAAGCAAAATGCTTTTATTTTCCTTATTTTTGGTGAGATATTGTGTTGATAATAATTATTGATTTGAATGGCCATTTAATGTGTTCATATCAAAATTTCCCATTCTATAGAATTTTTTACAATGGATTACATTAAATGTAAAAATTAATGGATAACTGGTATATTTCTTTGAATTAGATCATTACAATTATTTGTTTCAAGTTTGGTTTAAGTTATCATTATACCTCTTAGAAATTAGTAATGTGAAGGATTCCCATTGTATTTTTATAAAAACTTTTAATTCATGTAAGTTGAAAAACTATATTAGGTTGTAGGTAGCACCAACAATAAACAGACAATTTGTACTAAAAGAAGAACCAAAAGAAACTAAGGTAGAGACTCTAGAAATTAGCATATAAATAATTAGGTTTGAAATTTAAAAATTGTATTATATTGTATGTGGAAATTACTGTATAATTTATTTGTTTCAATTTTGGTTTAGGTTATCATTATACCTCTTAGAAATTATTAATGTGAAGGATGGCCCATTGTATTTTTATAACATTTTTTAATCCATGTAAGTTGAAAAACTATATTAGGTTGTAGGTAGCACCAACAATAAGCATACAATTTGTATTAAAAGAAGCACCAAAAGAAAGTAAGGTAGAGACTCTAGAAAATAGCATATAAATAATTAGGTTTGAAATTTAAAAATTGTATTATATTGTATGTGGAAATTAAAATATAATTTATTTTTCAATTTTGGTTTAAGTTATCATTATACCTCTTAGAAATTAGTAATGTGAAGGATGGCCCATTGTATTTTTATAACATTTTTTACTCCATGTAAGTTGAAAAACTATATTAGGTTGTAGGTAGCACCAACAATAAACATGAAACTATATTAGGTTGTAAGTAGCACCAACAATAAACATGAAACTATATTAGGTTGTAGGTAGCACCAACAATAAACATACAATTTGTACTAAAAGAAGCACCAAAAGAAACTAAGGTAGTGACTCTAGAAATTAGCATATAAATAATTAGGTTTGAAATTTAAAAATTGTATTATATTGTATGTGGAAATTAATGTACAATTTATTTGTTTACTTTGACTAGACCATTGTAAACTATATTTTTCAATTGCAATTAAAGAAATCATTATAAGTATTAAAACCAATGATTTAAATGGTGGGACAATGTGTTCTTAGAATATTTTTATTCCATACAAATTAAATAAAGGTATTATGTTGTATGTATAAAGTAAACATATCATTAGTTTGTGCATTTTAATGGGGCCATTGTATTTGTATTTTGTGATTACTATTAACTCATTGTAAAATTCCCTTTGCATACAAATGGAAATAATTCATAATAAATATTAACATCATTTTTAAATTGGTAGGTTTTTATGTCCTTAATCAATGAAGTGTTGAAGTGGAGATGTGTTAATATCATACATGTGGTTGCAGTGTAGATGCACATGAGCATTACTACAAGTCAAAAGATGGTGGTATTTGAAATGGGAGGAGTATTCTTCCAATCATATGCCAAAGATGAACTAAATTTTCATATTCAAAGAGAACAAGATTGGAAGTTTGGTGATGGGTCCTATTTTTTAAGGCCTTTTTAGTCAAGTATGAAAATGTTGCTTAAAAAATTATGATGTCGCAATATGGACATTAAATGTCACTGACAAGTACATTTGAAAAGTACTAGAAAAATCAAATACTGATATAGAGGACTTTAAATTTGCACGGGACAGGTCTCATTGTCATTTGCAAACAAAATTGGATGCAAGGAGAACAAGCCAATTTTATGAGAAAACGTTGACTGATGCATGGTCCCAATATGGAGATAATTATGAAGAATAAAATGTATTGTTAATAGATACAACAAATCATACTTTTCAATTCATTGGATATCGATCAAACCACATGTTGATAAAATCCTATACAGGAAAAGACCAAGATACTTGGCTTATGCAAGTTTTATTCCCCTTTCTTAAGACACTTCATGTTATCAATGAAAAACATTAGTACATTCGAATGTTCAATAGAACATGTACTTCATTATATTGGATGGAGATAATTTCCTTTATAGATTTGTTGAAAAGTACATTCCAAATTTTTGATACATTTTGGACATAGTTTTTGTTGAATCAATTTGTATGATTTTATATTTTTTGAAATATATGGGAATTGCCAATTATATTAATATGTATATTTCTTATTATTTATAGTTTCTTTTGCAATGACTTTGTTGTATCGATTTTTTCTAAGATGTGTGCATGCATTTTGAAATGAATTGTTTGTCATTTAAATTATCTTGCATGAACCATCGAGGCATTTTATTTTTAATGACGTATGTTTACTTATATGCATCAATAATCATAATATATGAATGTGAAATATAAGTTTTGAAATAGAAATCCTTGCAAACGAAGGTGTAACTATTGCTAAAGAAAGTATAATACTTGATAAATGTTATGTGTACTATTCACTATTCACAATGCATTTTTCACTATTAAGGCCAATGGGAAATGTGTCATAAGTGAATGATTTGAACCTTTTGAAGCATAAGATATGTGATTTATTAATCCATAATTCTCATAAATTTATATGCCTAAATCAATTAATGGTTGTAACTACAATCATATCATGAATCAATAAGGCACAAATATGAGTGTGTAAATGTGATTTGTAATTTTTGAAATAAAAATCTATTGTAAATAATTTTGAATTTCTTCAAGAAAAACATATAATTAATGATAATGATTGCTAAGTGGACTATCAAGGTTTGATTAGAAACTATCATGGATGAATTATGTCTTTGAAATCGAAGGCATCCAATTTCATTACTTAAAAGTTAATTTTTTGTAAATTTGTATTTTAAATAAACTGAAATCATATGATTTGAGCTAGAATTATATTATTGACTTGTACTTAGTTATTTCCATTAATATGATTGCATAAATGTGATATATAATATTCGTATAATATGATGCATTTCTTCCAAAAATAAGTCTTATAATTTGTTGATAATAAGTATTAAGTGGACACTTTAGGCTAATGGGTGATGGCTCATAGGTGAATACTACTCGTTAAATTGTAGGGCATTCGATTTTTAATCCATAACTTTTTTTATATATTCTTAAATCAACTATTTGTATATGCAATCATCTCATCTCACATAATTTAATAAGGAATCGATTTATTGACTTGTATTTCGTTATCACTTAACTTATTAAGAGTGTACTAATTTCATATTGTATTGCTTTGAAACAAAAATCCATGTAAAGGAAAATTATCTTCTTAATAAAACATGGAATAATTAATTAACAATGTGATAAGTGGATGATCTATACTCATTAAAGAGATGGGTAAAAAATAGTTGTATTTAAACTTTTTGCACCATAAGACATTGATTTTCTCATTCATATTAACATTTTGTCATTTTCAATTCTTAAATAGTTTATTTTTTATTTAAATAATTTCATATAAACCAATATGACATGAAGAATTCTATTTGGTCATATGCATTGATAGAAGTTTATAAATGTAATGCATTTTTGAAATGTAGCTCTTAATGTAATTAAAAAAAAATATATTTTACAAAACAAATTATAAGTAACTGATAATGAGTTCTAAGTGACCTATATAAATCCATTTATTGACTTTTATTTTCCTATCATGAGGTTTAATATAAGTGTATAAATGTGACATCTTTTTTTTTTGAAATAAAACTCCATGTAAAATTAAATGTTCTTCATAACAACACATGGAATAATTATTTGGTATTGAATGTTAAGTATATCGTTCAAGTTCATTCAGTATACGAGTTATAAATAAATGAATTTAAACTTTATGCAATGTACGACATTTGATCTTCCCACCCCTATTAACATTTGGTAAATTTCAATTTTTAAATAAATTATTTGTAATTGAAATAATCTCATAGAAGCCAACAAGACAAGTTTGTATTAAATTATACTTAGTATGTATGTATGTATGTATAAATGAAGTTAATTTTTGAAATCAAGTTCTTAATGTAAGTAAAAATATATTTTTTAGAAAATTAATAATTTAAAATCAATTGTTGATGAGTTCTAACTCGTTTAATTTATTTTGAATCAACAACCTTTTCTAACTGTGCATTCTTAAATCAATTATTTCTATATGAAATCATGCCATATAAGTCAATAAGTCAAGAAACCATTAATTGATTTTTATTTAACTATCATGTGGTTTAATATGAATGTATAAATGTGACATTGCTATTGCTAGAATAAAAATCCATGTAAACAAAATGCATTTTCAAATAAAACATGGATTAGTGAACTTACAATGAGCATTAAGTAGACTATTTAAGCTCATTCAAGAGATGGGCCACAAATGGATGTCTTCAAAAGTTTTGCACCTTTTGACATGATTTTCCCATCAAGATTAACATTTTGTAAATTTCAATTCTAAAATAAATTATTTGTACTTAAAATAATCTCATAGAATCCAACAAGACTTAGAAGCTATTTATTCAATTCCATTTAATTATATGTATTGATATAAGTTTATAAATGTAATTTATTTTTGATAAAAAGCTCTTAACGTAAGTAAAGATATATGTTTTACAAAACTAATTAGAATTAATTGATAATGAGGTTTAAGTGGTTTATTCAAACTACATGAAAAATCAAGTTCATAGATGAATGCCTTTTAATACATATTTAATATGTAAAATCAATATCTTAATGATAATATATTCGTATTTAGATTAATTATTTAATAATTAAAGAACACGTGGACTTATATAAATTTCAACTAAAGTCCATGAGTTATGTTTCACAATTATTTCTTCCTCATTAAAAATTCTTATCATTTATCCTCTTAGTGAAAGTAATGATTGATCATGGTTTTCCATACCATTGGTTGGTATTATTACATCGAGACTATTATTGGTTTCAAAAATGTTGACAAGGAAAGATAAATATCCACACTACCATCAACTATACTAATCTTTGAAAACTCTTGCCTCCACTACTTACAAGAAGACTGCTAATTCTTGCTTACTTCAATTTGTGACATTGTCCATCACAATGGAATGACTCGAATACCCATTTAAGAACTCTCATTTAATGTACTTGGATTTGAGTGGAGAAAGATCAATGGTGCCTAACCTTCTTGAAATACCTAGATCAACAATGCATAACTTTTATAATGTATGCCTGGATGCTATGAAGACGAATGATCACCCCCTCATTAGTGCTTCATAAAGGCACAAAGGGACTGTAGGAAATTGAACTCAAAAACATTTTACTAAGTTTTTAGTAGACTAGCTTCAATGCAATGCAAGGGACGCACATCCTTTCCATTTACACTAAGACCCTCACATCAACATAATTCAATCAAAAAGTCCTCCATAGGTTGTGGGAAAGGGGTTTAGAGTTGTCAAACACAAAATTCAAACATCGAGGAATCTAGTTCGTTATCCATAACTATAATATCTTTATTGGATGTTAGACATACTAATAAGATTTAGCTTGAATCAATTTCTTCTAAGAGTTTGATTTCACATCCTTATTGTGTATTGATACTTTTGTATGTAACAACTCATGTTTGACCTATTCATGATCTCTATTTGGTTTGAAATTACTAAATTATTTTTATGTTGAATTAAGTTAATATGGCGATTTACAAAAGAATGAATGTTGTTGAAGGCCTTGTAATAGAATACTTCCAAATTTAATGAAATATGTGTTATATCATGTGTGTTGTGGCAATGGAATATGGGGAGTGTGGAGCCAAATGAGGCATAGGCCAAACAACCATGGTGTGAGGCTTGAACCAGCGAGGGCCAAGAGGAACAAATTATATTATATTATTTTTATTCCATTTTAAGGATAGAGTATAAAATAGTTTTAATTAAAAATTTATAAAACTAATGCAACAAAATATTTTTAAAAGAAGGAAGTTTACATGAGAGCATAAACTTAATTTCTAGTCTATTTCAAAGAGTAGTCTATAGTTTTTTCTGGGGTAGAAAAATCATAACTTTCTATTGAGGTATACAAATTTATATTATACATGCCCATTGTTTCACTATATGTTCAAAATGATTAAAAACACAAATATAGATAACAATAGATTTCCTTCAGGATTTTTTATCGAGTCCATGAGTCCCCTTTTTAGTTTCCATCATGACCAAAAAGACCATAAACAATTGTCTCTATTAGCTCACTAGTCGGTACAAAAAACTAGGTCATTTAATTACACCATATAAAACTAGCCACTATTTTAAAAGACATTTTGTTCAGTAAAAACATAAATCTATGATATTGTGCAAAAAATCGTAATAAAACCATGTGCCTATAATATAGACCAAAAAATGGTTAGTGTTGGTATCTGTGAACTATCCTATCTAGAAATTTGTTGACCTTCCAAGAGGACAGATACTGCATAGCACCGTCCTTAGAGAGCTGCTATTCCACTTTGCATTTCGCTCCCCAGAGTAACTGAACCAATTCCAGTGCTTGCATCGATGTCAGTTGTTGGCTCTTCTCTGGATAGTTGAGCTTGTTGTCCATCCCCCACAATTTCCATTTGATCCAGTGAATTATTCTAAATTTTCTTCATGTCCTCTTCAACAAATGAAGGAGGATACTTGTATTCCAATTCCCTTGGAATGATGTATATTACTTCCAACTGTATATTACTTGACCCTAATTATAGCCATAAAAATTATTCATGTGTAACCACCCTCGTCCCACATATAACCAAGTAACCAGTCAACCGGGGTAAAAATATGATGAGAGAGGTCACTATGAAGGGATTAAACCTCCTTTGTGACTTTAGGGAAATGGAATCGATGTGACACATCAACCATACCTTCCACATTAGCAACAACACCCCCAGGAGACATCTCAGCCACTCAGGCATGCTGCCCCTGGGTCCCACTCACCTTTTATACCTCTTTACATCTAGATGCTCTCATGCTATGGGCATGAAAATGTCCAAGGAGCTCTGGACACTCTCACATGCCTAAAAGACAACGTCTAGGGACTTTTCCCAATAGACCTACGCCAACACTTTTCTAGCCCAAAATTCTGGCCACTGCCTGGAAATTGTTATAAATTTGAGAATCCAGCAAAGACATGATGACAAGGCTACTAAACCAAAAATCAACCTTATGACTAGGCTTGACCATCTCCAACATTGACTAACATTTTCTCAAACACTTGTCATCAATGCAACCTACAGGTCTAGGATACAAGACAAAGCATGAATGACTGAAAAATATTATGAAACATGACAAGAAGGATCACCACATTCTCCATTGAACTATTATAACATCAATTAGGTCTTGCATCCATTAGTTTAACAATTACAAGTAAATACATGAGATAACCATGAAATGAACGAGTCAATTAACCATGCTTATAACCAGCGTAAATGCATATAAATAACAAATATATAACAACCATTAAATTCACATATAAGCAATTGCAAAAACAAGATAACTTATCTTTCATTAATCATAGAAAAATCCGACCAAGTTCGGGACTTCCACGTACCACTCAAGCATAGACATGGTTGAACCAACTATTTCATTCAACCAGTCACCCCCATGCCATATTCCAAGCATGAATGTGGGATCTCAAGGATAAACCAATCCAAAAACAACCAAGGGAATCTAGAGGGTAAACCACCTCCACCCTCACCAAACTGTGATCAAACCAAAACTGGTGCTCTGATCAAAACCAAACCGAGCTTGGAATGCCATCCAGAATCCATCACTATCCTTGAGGAATTTTCCGTCTTCTTGTCTCTCAGGCTTTACCCCAATCAAATCATGAATTACTAGGCACTAACTTGATACGAGTATCTTAGTCTTTACCGCAATCCAAACCCATATCACTAGGCCATAAACCAATAATTCTCCATCAGAAGCTACCGTGTATGCCACCAAAATCGACCAAGGTATTCCTAGGCCTTTGGGAATGAACCTTGAGACCACCTCTGCGATGGATTCTGAAATCCATTTGGCAAACCAAAGCTCAAAACTGAGATAAACATCCCAACATACCATGGCATCTTGATAAAGGCAAGGTTAGGTTGAAAACCACTGTCATGACCTAGAAAAATCATGCCATCCACAATAAGAGAACCATACACCAACATTCAAAGCCATGCATGTCAAAACCAGCTAGGAAATCACACATGCAATATGTTACATGCAAATATTCCTATTGAAGTTGTTGATCGTGCTCTTTTGATGCAGGCACATCAAACCTAGGGTTGAAGGTTTACTAAAAAAATTAGTTTCTCAAATTAGGATTTAATTATTTATTGTAATTTTGTATAGTTTTATGAAAGAATTAAAATTATTGTAAATAGGAGAATGTTTGAGAGTATTTTGGAAGAATTGAGAGATTTGTGGATTATTCGGATATTATCTAGAGATAAGGGATTAAGTGAGAGATTTTATGGATCATGAGAGATATTTTGTGGAGTTCGTTTAGGATCAAGAACCTAGGTTCATATCCAGTGGTATAAATCTAGGTGAGCCCATGAAGAATGTAAGTAGGCGTGAGAGTGAGGAATGAGATGCCAATGACTAGGCCAATGACTCTCATGTAAATATTAGTAAATATTAATTTTTATTATTAATTATTTATGAGATTTTATATGCATTCTTTGTGTGTTAATTTTAGTTTTATGTGTGTTTAATTATTAATTTACAGGCCCCTATGGTTTGTTGTGTCATTTTGGTATTAGAGCTTCGATGGATAAACGTTGTTATGTGTGAAGAATTTGTGCATAAGTTACTATGGAAAATTTTGGGTAGTTGGGATCAAATTTTGTGCATGCTGTGTCATTTTGGTATTAGAGCTTCGATGGATAAACGTTGTTATGTGTGAAGAATTTGTGCATAAGTTACTATGGAAAATTTTGGGTATTTGGGATCAAATGTTGTGCATGTTGTTGCATTGTATTGTTATATTATTCCATAGAAATTAATGTTGGAGTTGTTGTTATGTAGAACACCGTGTGTAAGAGTATGCTTGAAGTTGCAAATGCCATTAATTGAGTGTATGAGAGGACTATTTGAAGGCTTACAAATGGCTGCAAAAATGTGTTAGCAATGAGGACCTTTGCGTGAGGATCGTGGCAAGCGGTCTGGCAAAGGTGAAAATACATGCATGTGGATCATGGCAGACACTCTTAGAGAGGTGGAAAGACAAACGTAGTAGGGAATGGACTATGGAAATCGAGGTAGAAGAAATTATGATCTTGTTGATGTAGACATGGTCGAAAAGGTCTGAAAAGAAAAATAAAAAAACTGAATATTTTCTCCACCGCGGTCTTGATCTATGCCATAGGTGAGGGAGAGCCCACATTCCAAGATGAATTGTTAGATATTTATATTGACTATATGTGTATGACATTGCACTGAAGCTGGAGTTTTCGTTTTGGGAGCCAAAAAATTTATATTGCAATAAGTTTATGGTTCTATTTTGTTCTTATCTCAATATGTTTTTTATTTTCCAAAGGAAATCCTCTACTTAATGTGTGTGTTATGGTCTAATCGATATCTTGTGCAACAACATTACGATTTGATTATGGAGTGGACTAATGCATAATTGATGCATAAATTTATTCTTTGTGAGGTCCGATTAGAGAGGCTGACGGTTGGGAGATTGCATATATTTCCAGATCTACTTACTGAATGTCAGATCTACCTATTTACTGCATTGGATTGTCGAATATGCATGATATGCCGGATCTGATCTCACATGGTGATATCGAATCACTGGTTCAGATCTTCGTTCAAGTTTTAATTAATGTTGATTATTTGGACTCTTTCATACCGCATGGAACTTTTGCAAGTTTGGCGAGTGAATGGAATATTTGTCTTCAATCTTGTGCTGCCTTTGTAGAGTTGACTTAACATTTTGGTATCGGCGTTTTTTTACATTCAATTCTTGGGATGTATTGTTTCATACCATAGAATCTGGCTACTATAAAATCAATCCACAGGATATGGTAGACATCTCTACAAACATCAGTATTGAACTACAGTGTTGATCGTGATGCGATGCTGCCATGCCATTTAACCACCAACCGTTGTATTCAGATTTAGATAAAAGATGCACTGAATTGAAAAGAAAGAGATGTAGCTCTCAGGTGTGGCCTGCACCTGGAGACTACACTCACAAAACTTGAGAGATGTCTCTCGTTCACTCTATTCCCATTCAATCAAAAGATTACATCATTAAATACAATACTAGGAAATAGGAAGTTGTACCCAAACCCCATAACTATAGGAACTAATCCTAAACTAGGGAGAAAGTTACAACGATGTAACCATTTTCTCCATTAATAATAAAATAATATTAATTATTCTCAACTCCCCCCCCTTAATGGAGAAAGGGTTCTCCTGAACTCCTAGCATCTTTCTAAACAATTCAAATTTTACTCGTGCAAGAGGCTTTGTAAAAATATCAGCCACATTGTCACAAGTTTAAAATATACAACAACAATTTCATTTGACTGTATTTTTTCTCTAACAAAATGGAACTGAGTGTCTATATGTTTGGTGTTTTTGTGAAACACTGGATTGTATGCTAATTTGATGGTGCTCTGGTTGTCGCTTTTGATAGAAGTGGGTTGCTTCTGTTCTTTTCCTTCATCTTTGAGAAGTCTCCTCAACCAAATCGCTTCACATGTTGTTGCACACAATGCTTGATACTCAGCTTCACATGACGACAAAGCTATAGTACTATGTTTCTTGCTGCTCCATGCTATGACCCCGAAACCTATGTTGAATGCATAACCTGTGATGGATCTCCGATCATCCAGGTTACCTGCCCAGTCTGAGTCTGAAAAACCTGCTAGAGTAACATCAGATATATCAGTGTATAAAATACCAAAATGAACAGTACCACAAAGATACCTCAACACGCTTTTTACTACTGTCCAGTGACTTTCAAGCGGTTTCGACATGAATTGGCTCAACACACTAGCTGAGTATGCCAAGTCAGGTCTGGTTGTTGTAAGATATATTAGGCTGCCAACCAGCTGTCTGTACATTGTGGCATCTACCTCCTTAGTGCCATCATCACTGCTCAATTTCAGATTCTGCTGCAAAGGTGTTGCTATTGATCTACACCGATCCATCCCAAACTTTTCTAACAGTTTTCTAGCATACTTCCCTTGGGTAAGAAAAGTTTGCCTAGTATCTCTGAATACTTCTAATCCCAGACAATAGTGAAGGCTTCCGAGATCCTTCATTTCAAAAACTTGTGCCATAAGCCTTTTGATTCGTTTGATTAAATCAAATGCATTTCCTGTTATAATCATGTCGTCCACATACAAAGAAATCAAAATAATCTGCCCCTGATTATTGTACTTGGTATACAAATTTGGGTCATTTAAACTTCTATGGAAACCATACTCTATAAAGAAAGAATCAACTTTTTCATACCAAGACCTGAGTGCTTGCTTTAAACCATATAAAGCCTTTTTCAATCTGCAAACAAGATGTTTCTGCCCCTACTTTACATATCCTTCTGGCTGTACTAAGTAAATTTCTTCTTTTAAATCACCATTGAAAAATGCAGATTTAACATCAAGCTGGTGTAATTCCCAATTATATTTAGTAGCTAAAGCAATAAGCATTCTGATTGTATTTAGCTTTGTTACAGGTGCAAAAGTATCATCAAAATCTATATCTTCCTTCTGTGAATATCCTTTTGCAACCAACCTAGCTTTTAACTTATCTATACTTCCGTGCAAAAGTATCATGAAAATCTATATCTTCCTTCTGTGAATATCCTTTTGCAACCAACCTAGCTTTTAACTTATCTATACTTCCGTCTGCATTCATTTTTGGTTTAAACAACCACTCCATTCCTTAAATTGACTAGCTTCTTTATAATTAGAGGGTTCTACAATGTTCAAAACTTTTGACATTAAAGCATAGCTTCTCAACTTCAATGGTAATTGAGTCTTCCTACCTGACCTCCTTGGTACCGGTGGACTTACCTCAAATTTGTTTTCCTCTGCAATAATTGGGCCTGCTTCTTCACCTTCTTGCTGTTCTTCTTCATTCTCTTCTTTCTGCTCCTATTCCTGCTCCCTCTCATCCTCGCTGCTTTCCTCCAACAGCAATGGAATGTGCCAATCATCTCCAACATCAGCTTTCCTTTCCTGTACCTGTTCATGAAAGACCACATCTCTACTTGCAAATGTCTTACGAGACTCAGGATTGAACAGTTTGTATGCCTTAAACTCTATGCCATAACCAACTAAGATGCATTTAACTGCCTTAGGGTCTAATTTCTTTCTATCAGCTTTGGGTACATGTGCAAATGCCTTTGACCCAAAGGACTTCTTAGTGTTTACTGCTGGTTTAAATCCATATAGGCTTCAAAAGGGGTTTTGAAGCCAAGAAACCTAGTAGGACTTTCTATTTTTCAGTTATACAGCAGTATTTATTGGCTTCCCTGCCCCAAAACATATTAGTAGACCCTTACTTGCAAGCATGCTCCTTGCACACTCACCAATGTTTGTTTTTACGCTCTGCAACTCTGTTTTGCTTGTGGTGTATGCGGCACTGATATATGCTGAACCAATCCGTGAGTTTGCAGTATTTTCATGAATTCCTTTTTAATTTGTATTCTCCTCTGATTCAATCGGAGAATTTTAATTACTTCTTTCCAAACTGTTTTTCTACCAGGGTTTTGAACTCTATAAAACATTGGAAAGTATGACTTTTCTTGTTTAAAAAATAAACCCAAGAATACCTAGTGTAATCATCAGTAAATAACAAAAAATATTATGCTCCCCCTAGCGACCTTGTCTGCATGGGACCACATACATCAGTGTGCACTAGCTCTAATATTTATGTTTGCCTCCTCCTATCATGCACAGGAAACTGTTCTCTGTGCATCTTTCCTAGGGCACAACCATCACAATTCAAGTCAATGTTACGAAAGATGGGGATACCTTCAACCATACCTTTCTTTTGTAACAACATAAGATCCTGCAGATTCAGATGACCAAACCTCTGATGCCAGAGTTGTTCAGCTGTTGACTCTCCTGCAACCATGGCTTGCTTTGGTATACTTTTTGCATCCAACATGTATAGGCTTCCTACTCGCATGCCTGTTGCAACAATTTCATCCCTGCAATCCTTTATCACACAGTGAGTCTTGAAGAATTCGACAAGCATATCTTGGTCAGCCATCATCACTACAACAAATCATGTGAGTAGCATCCTTTTTTACTTCTTTTTTTGCATCTAGAACCCATTTTTGGTGCTATTTGCATCCATTTATCAAATATGGTGCAAAAATTGACACAAAATTTGCATCGAGTTTTGCACCCAGTCTTACACCAAGTTTAGCACCAGGTATTGCAATAGGTTTTGCACCACATTTTGCACCAAATTTTATGCCAAGTTTTGTGTCATCCTTTGCACCAAGTTTTGTTCCAGGTTTTTCATCAAGTTTGGCACCTAATTTTGTTTGACATACTTTTGCATCCTCATTTGCATCCACTTTTTGCACCTACACTTGCATCAACTTTTGCATCGACTTTTACATCCTTTTTTGCATCCTTTTTTAAATCATTTTTTGCATCCATTTTTTCGTCCATTTGTGCATCCCTTTTGTGCCAAGTTTTACATCGAGTTTTGTGTCTAGTTTTGCATATAATTTTGCATCTACTTTTGGTCCATCCACTTTTCCATCTTGTTTGGCATCCATATTTACATCCTCTTTTGCATCTATTATTGTGCCCACTATTACATCTAATATTTTTGTGCCACAATTGGTGCCTAGTTTGGCACCTCCTTTTGCACCCACTTTTGATTATAATTTT